>CAUYLG010065290.1:0-22190 GCA_963573385.1 Cacajao melanocephalus | reverse complement strand
TTGCGCAAATGCACTTTGGCGTGTTTTACAGAGCATGGCTTTTTCTAAAAAAAAAAAAAAAAAAAAAAAAAAAGAAAAAGAAAAAAAAAAGAAAAAAGAAAACTGGAGGCTTTAGCGCTCAAAAGCCATGAGGAACCTTCTTTGGTGCCTCTTTCCCATTTCCTTATTTTGGGATAGTTCCTTGGACTTTGTCTCAGGGTGTCCTGCAAACACATCCAGCCATTCTGTTGCGTTGGAGGAAAGGAAGACACAGTGAACTATCCATGTTAGAGGCTTCCTTTCTCCCCAGAAGGGAGACATAAACTTTTGCAGACCTCAAAGAATAAAAAAACTAAAGGAAGATGCATCCAAGCTGGGATGTTAACATTCAACTGCGTTCTGGATCTCCAGGGGATCCCAATCAATGGAATAAGAGGCTGTTTTCTGCCTGCCCCTGCCCCCACCGCCTTTAAACACATAGATTGAGAGTGTGGTTGGATGAGCACTTTACAAGGGGGTTCCTAATCAAGGAAAGAGGCAGCTTTCTTTTCATCTTTACAATAGTCCTAGAAGTGGATTCCAAAGGTGAAGACTCCAAGACTCAGGGAGGGGAAGTGGCGTGCACAATGTTGCATAGTAAATGGCGAAGCTGGATTCATCCGCCACCAAGGCTTTACTGCATCCTCCCCACATTTCCTAGAGCTGAGCTCTGGCTGAGTGGGAAACAGGTCACATTAGGATGGCTTTCTAGTCCCTGGCTTCTTACCTCTGACTACAGGGGCTCAGCCCAAATGGGCTACAAGAGCTCCCCTCCAGCTCACGGTTTCCTGCTGCCTCAAAAGCCACAGTATGAATGCCCGTCACTTACCTTCCTCCCGTTCACGAAGAAAACCAGCTCGTCTGATTGTGATGCGCAAGGCATTGCACCTGTAAATAGGTTCTGCTTTTCAAGTCCAGGTGGGAATGCTCTTTGCACCAGCCACAGAATTGAGTGGTAAGGATTTAGGTCTAAGCAACTAGACTCCCTCCTTGTGTAGATGCAGGTGGCCTGGAGTCTCACAGCACAGGAGGTGGAGACCTCCTTGTTTCACAACTTAAGTCTAGGGCGCCCGTCAAGTCCAGCCTCTTAACTGGAGTCTCACTCTGCCTCCCACCAATCCTGACTTTGAGGCTGACTCAGCACACAACCCACACCTCTTCTTGCTTGTTCTGAAGTTTGAGGGCGTCAGCATGAAAACCAAACAACAATCTAAGCTTACGCCCACTCTGCACACTGCCTCAGCCCTGGGAACAGACTGTGATTGGATTTCACTTTTCTCAAAGACAAGCGGGCTTTCTGAGACCTCCCACTTTCCCCTTTTTCTAATTTTAGCTGCGGAAATGTCTCCTCATAGGAGATGATGTGATCATCTGTGCCACAGTTGAAGTGGAGTTGTGGGTGCCTTCCAACTTCTTCCCTACCCCCAGAATTGTTCCACTGGAAAATGGTGATCTAGTTAAGACAACCACTGTACAGATAAATAAACTGAGGCCCAGAGAGGTGAGATTGGTAGCTCGGAGTCACTCAGAAGTAAGTGGCAAAGCAGGTATTAAAACTAAGATATTTGGCTTGTAACACCTGTGAAGTGTATAGACAGAATCCTTGATTAAAAAAAAAATAAAACCCAGCCAGGTGTGGTGGCTCACACCTGTAATCCCAGCACTTTGGGAAGATTGCTTGATCCCAGGAGTTTGAGACCACCCTGGGCAACATGGCAAAACCCTGTCTCTACTAAAAATACAAAAATTAGCCAGGTGTGGTGCCACACGCCTGTAGTCCCAGCTACTTGGGAGGCTGAGGTGAGCTTGGGAGGTCGAGACTGCGGTAAGCTGTGAACATGCCACTGTACTTCAGCCTGGGTAAAAGAGCGAGACCCTGTCTCAAAAAATAAAAAAGAAAAATATTCTGTTTGTTCTTTATGAACATCTCCAGTTAAATATTTGTAGATGAGATCAAGCAGCTCTTATTCTTTCAGCTGAAGTAATGCCTAGGACTTGGCCTCATGTATGGGTGAAGCAAGTAGCTGCTTATGTGCCTGGCTTCAGGAGAGCTGGCAAGACTCTGTTCCCCGACACTTCCTCAATCAGTTCTTGGAGCCCTGGCACCATCATTAGAGTCGACCCTTTTTCTTCAGATGAGCATTCACTGTGTGGCAGTGTATCGGTCAGGCCGGAATGGCAAACACCTGGTATCCTCTTGCTCTGGCTAATTGAGGAAGGTCCTCTCTCTCTCCTGATGTGGCTTCAGAATCCTTCCTAGAGCTACTCCTCAACGAATGGAGTTGGCAGCTTCCAAATTTCTTGACAATTCTAATGCCTAGGTTCTCAGGCATTCCAGTTTTCATGCACTCGTGGAGACAAGTGTTTACATGCATGCCTGTGTGTTGGTTTGAGTTTGTATGTCGGTGTGTTACATGTATTAAACAGTTGCCAAATAAATCTGCAATGGTGCGGTGAGAGAAGCTAGAGATCATGCTGTGAATTAGGAGGGACTTTCAGGTCACACTTTGATCATATCGCTCCTGGTGCTATCAGGACCTTTTTGATCATGTGACTCCTGTTCAAAACCCCTGAATAGCTCTCTGCTTGTAACACAGGTTTAAACTCCTCAGCCCAGTGTGCAAGCCTTCCCTGAACTGTTCCTGTCTCTGGCCTCTCACTCTCTTGCTCTTAAAAAAAGAAATCTCCTGCTCCAGCCAAACTACTCTTCTCATGTCCTTCTTCTGCTTAAACCTGGCATTTCTCAACTTACAAGCCTCCAATGGCCTCCCAGTGGACTGAGTAAACCCCACAGGCCTGCCACAGAGGCTTCATGGGAGCGGCGCTGCCCGCCTCTGTGAGTGTCCCTTCGGCCACTTTCTGCTGTGTGCCTGTTCTCTGCCACACTGGCCTTTTCCCTGCTTCTCCAATACGCTGACTTCTTTCTTGTCTCAGACCTTGGGCCATGTTGTTCACTCACGGCTGGTGTCTTCTTGTTATTTGGGTCTGAGCTCTCCCCTGATCACATAGTCTGAAGTAGCACTCCCACCACTGTTTTCTCTTTTTTGAGACAGGATCTTGCTCTATTGCCCCAGTTGGAGTGCAGTGGTGTGATCACAGCTCACAGCAGTGGCAACCTCCCAGGCTCAAGTGATCCTCCCGCCCTCAAGCAATCCTCCCACCTAAGCCTCCCAAGTTGCTGGGACTCCAGGCATGTGCCACCACGCCTCGTTAATCTTTCATTTTTTGTAGAGATGGGGCCATCCCTCTATTTTCTATTGCCCTGCTTCATTTTCTCCATAGCATTCATTACTACCTGACATGGACACTTGATAACTTTTTATCTGCTTTTTCCACTAGAATATGAGCTCCATGAGAGCATAGATGTTACTTTCAGTTTGCCCCTGTATCCCAGGGCCTAGAATAGTGCCTACCAGAGAGTACTGTTAGTTGAATGACTGGAGAAGCTTCTCCCGGCTCTGCAATGATGAGGACTCTGTCCCTGATCCATGGTGATTTTGCTCCCTCTCTCTTTAGCTACCATCAGAAAGCAGCTCAGAACCTCCCTTCTTGCCTTTCTCTGGAATCCAAAAGCACCTGCAGATCCAACCCACTGCTCCTTTACTTTTCCTTTATGAAACCAGGAACCAAGAAACCTGTCTTGAATTTGCCACTGATTAGTTGATTATCTTTGCAGTGTTTGTGTGTTATGTTCCTAACTAGGCAATTAGCTCCTGCAGTTTCCAATAGCTCGTTGTATCTGCCGCCATGGGCACCATAAATGGCAACTTATTCGTGGCAGGGGCTGGTAGATGCTTGACTGATTACCCAAGGTACTTTAAATGGAGGAGACATTAGCGATTTGTTCATTCTTCATTTATTCAACAGTAGTAACTGAGCCTCTGGCTTGCACCAGGCACTATGCTAAGGGGTAGAGTACGATGGAGAACAAGAGCTATATGTTTTCATCTGCTGAGGCCCTTAAGTTTTAGTGAGACAGTAACATGCAATTAAAGATTGATACTTGTGACACGTGCAGATAAATCAGCTGTTTTTTTTCAGGGACAGGGATCAGAAAAGGTCTCCCAAAAATATTCATCAGAATAAATCCTTCAATGTCAACATAAAATTCAAGCATGCCAAGTGGAACAGTTTTAGAGCACTAAAGCTGGATTATGGCATTAGATTTGTAAGATATAAAAGTACTTTGGATTAGAGAACATAATACTTTAATTGCTGGGAAACTGAAAACTGACCGTGAATGGCTTTAGAGAAGGGTTTTCAAACTCCTTAGAGTCAGGAAAACCTTTGCTTGAATGACATCTTGTGAAGTGTAAACAAATTAAACAAAAAGTTTACTCCCCTAGCTGAGGGGCCTGGGGTAAAGACCTGAAGTCTTCTGACTTTCTTTCCTTCAAGAAACCCCCAGAGCTCTGGGGAGCTCCATTTGAAAACCACCCACTTCAGAGGGAATGAAAGGTTGCCCACAGTCAGCGGGGGTGGGTGCAGTCTCTGTCAAGTGTTTCTGAACCTCAGTTCTTATTCAAGACCATGGAAGAAGGCAACCACTACATTTTTTTGTTTCTTCTTCTTCTTTTTTTTTTTTGATACAGTCTCATTCTGTCGTCCAGGGCTGGAGTGCAGTGGCGTGATCTCGCCTCACTGCAACCTCTACTTCTTGGGTTCAAGTGATTCATGCGCCACAGCCTCCTGAGTAGCTGGGATTACAGGCATGCACCACCACACCCGGCTAATTTTTGTATTTTTGGTAGAGATGAGATTTCACCATGTTGGCCAGGCTGGTCTCAAACTCCTGGCCTCAAGTGATCCACCCACCTTGGCCTCCCAAAGTGCTGGGATTACAGGCGTGAGCCACCACACCTGTCCTCTTCTTTTCTTCCTTAATGAAAAGGGAAGACTAAATTTATTCACTTTTAAATGGATTTTTTTCCAGTAGGTAAGAGAAATTCCACATATATTGACCCAGGTGCTTGTATGTTTGTTTTAAAAAAGGTCTTATGATTTACATAAAAGAATTCCTGGCACCCAGTGAAAGAATTAATACTGGAAATAACACTGCCCTCTCCCAAAAAGTCAAACAAACTTTATTTCTGAAAAAACAAAACAAAACAAAACAAACAAAAAACTCTGTAACACATCTTCTTGCTGATGGAAATGGAAAAGTACCAGCTGCTGCTGTGGTGTCTCTGGGGCACTATCTTCTGTCATGAGCTTTCAAAACCCAAAGATGGAACACAGGCAGTGGGGCGCTTTATAGGACCATGAGAGCTCGGGCTGATCATTAACTATCTGTGTTCCAGATCTTTTGTTCTCAGCCTTTTTGACTTCAAGGCTCCTTTCCTTTCCCTCCCAGCTCCCATCTTCCTGCCTCTGCTGAGCCATGCACAGCTGGACCTAGGGAAAGCTGAGTGCCAGAGAGGCCTTGGGTTCTGCAGGAGAGGGGTTCTTTCCCTCTCAGGCTGGGGATGGTGGTGCTTAGAGATCAGAACTCCTAAAATTGTGAATCTGGAGGAGAGCTTGATCGTGGGGGTGGGGGTGGGGGTTGGGCACATGGAGAGAAAGCCCACCTCCTTTTGGTGTGAATAGGAGGTCAAGACTGCCAAATGGGTGGGAAGTCTTGCCCACCCATTAATCCTTCCTGTTCCAGATTCTCAGCAAGGATTAATATGAGGAGCAGGAGGGCTGTGAGGCTGAGGAGATTCAACCACTTGTCTCAACAGGGCCCTGGCAGCCTTCCTGCTTCTACCCTACCAAGCTCCTCAAGTTCATGTCTGGATTGAAGAGAAAGGACACCCACCTGATACCACATTTAAACTCCAAGGATAATAGGTGATCTTACATGGTAGTAGGCTGAAAGATGAAGTTTTCTATGAAGGAGAATCACTTGGCATGGAGCGCTCATCTGCCACGGACACTAGAGGGCAGCACACTAGAGGAGAGAGAATTAGGGTCATTTCTGTAGCCTGTGGCTGGTGCCACTTAGGGTACTCTATTAACTAAGCTGGAGCCCATTGAGCTGACAAATTTAAAAAATTGAAGCGGGCGCATTGTGGGTTGAACTTTGTTTCCAAAGTTTGGGCCTGTTTGGGTTGAACTTTGTTGAACTTATTTGGAAACTGAGTCTTTGTAATGAAGTCAAGAGGAGGTCGTACTGGATTAGGGTAGACCTTAAATCTGATGACTGGTGTCCTTACCAAGGAGAGGAAGGTTTGGAGACACACGTGGAGGGGATGACCCTGTGAAGATGCAGGCAGAGGTTGGAGCGATATGTCTATAAGCCAAGGGACACCAAGGATGGCTGGTAAGTACCACATACTAGGAGAAGGGGAGGAAGTATTCTTTCCTAGAGAATCCAGAAAAGCGTGACCCCACGGATGCTTTATTTCAGCCATTTAGTCCCCAGAACTGTGAGAGAACAACTTTCTGTTGTTTTAAGCCAGCCAGTGTGTGGTAGGCTGTGAGGGAAGCCCTGGGGAACTAATACCAGCCCAAGAGCCTGAGGGAAGAAGATTATTCAAAATAGAACACACCCCTAGCAAAAGAGAGCTGTTGGAGGGGACAACTGTCAGTTTGAATATTAATAAGAACATTAAACTGCATCCCCCAAAAAGACTTCCTGAAGAAAACATAAACCAGCTAATAAAGTCCGGTAGATGAGGATGCTCATGGTTGAAACCCAAATTAGTGACCTGGAAAACAAAGTGCAGTGAATCTGTCTCAGCACAGAGCAAAGACATACAGCAGTACAATTATGAAGAGCAGGATAAGAGGTCTCTAAATGCAAGAGACCTCATGCATGAATAGGATAGCCAAAGTAGAAAGGGGGATAAAGGAGAAATAATTATTAAACATGAACCATTTTCTCTGAGCAGAAGAGTGATCTGAGTCTAGAGAATGGAATGCTTCTCAAGTTCATGACTGGATTGAAGAGAAAGGAGACACACCTGTATCACCTGATACCACATTTAAACTCCAAGGATAATAGATTATCTTACAAAGTACTAGGCTGAAAGATGTTTTCTGTGAAGGAGAATTACTTGGCGTGGAGCTCTCATCTGCCACAGTGGACACTAGAGGGCAGTAGACCAGAACCTGCTGGTTGTAGAGAGGCAACAACGGCATTGGAGACCCAGTAAGTGGAGCAAACTTCCCGCCCAGAGGAAGACCACCCCATCTCAGGAAATAAGTAAATAAATAAATAAATAAATAACCCGGCTCAGATAAGAAAGGTGAAGGGGAGAGAAAGTCCAAGTGGATACAGGCAGGCTATTTGGGAATGTGTCATATAAATGCTTAAAAAGAGTCATATGGGAGGGAAATTCAATGAATAGTCTAGAACGAACACACACACAACTGCAGCAGTTTAAGGCTTGGGGACAGCTGCGGGGAGGAGGAAAAGTAAAAGAGTTACCAAAGTATTATCTTACTGAGGCAAGAGGTGGAAATATGGGGACAGATGGAGCAGGAGGCCTGGAAAGAGTAACTTTTTGCAGGGAAAATATTTGATATCTTGTTTTCAAATAGAGGTAGAGAAATACGTGTCCGAGTAGGCAAATGGTAGTGAGTAACTTATGGTTCAGTTGAACTTTCAAAGTAACAAGAGAAGAAATGGAATTGCTCATAGCTTGAATACACCAGCAAACAAATGAAAAGGGGAAAATGGAAACGACAGTGTAAAACATGATATACACTATATGTAACTAAATTATAAATAATATATGTAAAATAAATATAATGAGTATGAATAATTACAGTTTTAATCATCATAAGAAATATAAATAAAATTGATCCTACCACTTAAAAATAATGATTAGCAGATTTAACTATAAGAAATCTCAAATCTAGATATCCTGTATACTATTTATAAGAAAAACATCTAAAGTAATAAAAGGGAGAATAAAAATATAGACTGGTCAAAGAGACAACATGCTGATGTAAATGATAAGACAACTTGTTATGGAAGAAAATGGAAATAACAAGTTTCTACCAATAAGAGGCACTAACAGTTTTGCCCAGAGTTAATGATCAAAGGCTTTCATCATTGAAAGGGTGCTTGATCATTTACAGAGTCCGCTGGTTAAAAAGATGGCATCTTATACTTTTAGCCCAACTATCACTGTAATAACGTTTTAGAATTGGACACACAATGACAGGTATTTATCTAAATTAGTGATATGAATTAAGTGGGTAATGTATAGACACCACAAATTGTCACTCTAATTTTTAAAGGCATTAGGATATTAATCTTATGATTGAAATCTGCTATTCTTTAACATGTACTATTTTTGTGAATACTTTCCCATCCTAATTCTTCAAGTTAATAAAATACTGCTGAAATGATCAGACTTATTTTGTAAAAATGCAATTTCTGTGATATCAGAGGCCTTGCCCTTACAGTCTATGAAGTATAACAGTTTTTTAATTAATTAATGTTTGTGGTAAATGTGTCTTCCTATTTTACTGTTAGAAAAATATACCAGTGACCCTACTTTTGCTGTTCTGTCTGGCACAATGAGTTTTTGTGGATTAAAGACTCTCTCTCTCTCTCTCTCTCTCTCCTCTCAGAATAAGAGACATTGAAAAAAAATAGAATAAGAGACATTGACTGGTGAGCCAATGTCCTTTCTACTACCCGCCTTCTCTTTCTAACCTGGTCGGACACACATCTAAACTTATCCTTCTATCATAAAATTACTATCAATAGATGCAGAGCTTTAATATCTAGCACACAGATCCCTGACAATAATAATAAATAAATGTTTATTTATTGTTTAAATAAACAATTATTTATTATTTAAATAAACAATAAATGTTTATTTATTTATTTGTGTTAAAGTTTCTTTTCTTATTTGTGTTTCCAAACCTCACATGGGCCTGAACACCGTCTCTGGTATAAGACTGCATTTCTGAAGGAAAATGCAATATAAAATAGCTAAGAAATAACCAAAAAATAACTGAGGATTTTGTGCCCCTTTGATGGCAAAAGGAAGATGGTGATGATTTCAGCTTTTGGACACTAAGCCAAGGGACTCAAAAGTGATTTGAGATCATTGTTTTACTTGCCATAAACAATGATCCCCTGGCCTCCCAGGTGAGGAAGAAGTTGTATCATGGACATGACTCATGGCAGATGAGGACCAGTTGGAGGTTTTGGATGGTTACTTCCCAAAGCCTCTCCTAAATGAACAAGTGGGAGTGGCAGGAACCGGAGGACTGTGGTGAGTTTGTGGTGCTGGAGACAGCTCTTACCCACCCCCAAAAACTGACAGCGAGCTTTCAACTTCACAGAGACCTCACCTCAGTGGCTTAGAATTGGCCAAGGTAGCAGTTTTTACACCATGGAAATTGTCAAACACTATAAATCAGGGATTTTTCCATTACTAGCACACCATTGGTTTTGAGGGAATCCAATCCTTAGGGTTTTGTGGGCGGACAATTTTACCAAACTTTGGGTAGATTTCTGAAGAACAAAGCATGAGCAGTCTCTCTTAAGTTGTTCTAGATTAAATAAAAATGTTATCGTGCTTTAAAATCATGCTGAGGTAGATTTGCAGGATAATGCAAACTAAAATGAGAATTTTTGAGTTTTGGTTCTAAGCTTCATTATATCTTTTGGTGAGAATTTGCATCCTAAAATATAATCATGTAGTGATCTAAACCACAGAGAACAATTAAAAGATGCTAAAATAATCATTAACAATTGGGAGCCAACCTATATATTGCTCTGATTTGAGACTTTTAAGATCAATCATGTATTTGTTCATTTTCTAGAAAACATAAGCTTAAGAAACATGGATGGACCAAGGTGTAAATGTTGAAGGGTCATCTCTGGGACTCTAAAAGAGATTAAAAGAAGAAAGGTCATTAGTAAGACACTATTATATTAAAAATGCTGTAATTCAGAAGACAAATTATTATTGTTATTCTTGTTTTTTGATACAGAATAGCTCTGTCGCCCAGGCTGGAGTGCAGTGGCATGATCTCGGCTCACTGCAACCTCCACCTCCTGTGTTTAAGTGATTCCTGTGCCTCAGCAACCCAAGAACCTGGGATTACAGGCATGCATTACCATGCCTGGCTAATTTTTGTATTTTTAGTAGAGACGGGGTATCACCATGTTGGCCAGGCTGGTCTCAAACTCCTGGCCTCAAGTAATTCTCCCACCTCAGCCTACCAAAGTGCTGGGATTACAGGCATGAGCCATCATGCCTTGCCAGAAGACAAATTATGTTTTTTAAAAATGAACAAGTCAATGTCCATTTTATTCATATCAAAATTATCTAATTGTCATATTTGTTGCAGTCCTTAAGTCATACTCCTCCTTATCCTCATAAACTTCTGTTTGGGATAAGATGCAACTTACTCAGAAGCCCTGTAATTTCCAAGTCATAAAGTACAATCTAATTTTATGCCAAAGGCTCACTTAGGGCTACAGTAAGCAGTTCAGTAGAGGACTAGGCTCTGATGCTAGTTCCGGGGACATTTTTAGCAGCTGGAAAATGGAGGTGTGTTCTGTTAGTGTGTGATTACAGGTATATCAAGACGTGCCCAGTGACTTGATATTTTCATTTAAGTTATTTTTATTAGTTTGCTTAACAAATACTTTCTGCATGATTGACCAGGTCAGATATCTAGTTAATGCAATTTGGTTATTGAGGTAATCGAAATACCACATCAGCTACATTTTGATAAAATGTTTAAAGAAGCAATCTTCCATGCCCATTTGCTATTAACACTGGTTCAACGGAGTGTTTTTCTTTTGGGTCTGAAATAATCAAATCATAGTTTGAAGAGGTTCACTCACTTTGCAGTTGTTAAGAAGTGCACGTGGAGGCCGGGCGCAGTGGCCCATGCCTGTAATCCCAGGACTTTGGGAGGCTGAGGCGGGTGGATCACGAGGTCAGGAGTTCAAGACCAGCCTGATGAAACCCCATCTCTACTAAAACTACAAAAATTAGCTGGGTGTGGTGGTACATGCTTGTAATCACAGCTACTTGGGAGGCTGAGGCAGGAGAATAGCCTGACCCCAGGAGGCAGAGGTTGCAGTGAGCCGAGATCATGCCCCAGCCTGGGTGATACAGCAAGACTCTGTCTTGGAAAAAAAAAAAAAAAAGAAAAAAAGAAAAAGTGCATATGAAGTGGCAGGTGAAGGCAAAATGAGAATTTTCATTGAAAAAGATGAACACGCCCTGTAATATTGTCATGGTTATCAGATCCATACCAACAGGCTGAAAGTCCATGACTACAACAGGGACCTCCCTTACCATATCAGTGAACTGATTCACACAAGTCATCCATATCAATTCAGGGGTTGCTGGGCTACTCAGGACGAAGGTCTTGTCAGCCCCCTCTCTCTGCAGGCAGCAGCCACTGCATCATATATGGCAAACAACATGGAGGACCCCAAGAACATTCCAGCCTCACCCAATCCCTGAGAGAAGAACAAAAGGCTATCAGGAATGCATGGTTCTTTTAGGACTAATTTGTGTAAACACATACACACACACACACACACACACACACATACACAGTCTCCTTCGGATTTATAATCCTCAGAATGGATTATAAAGTGTGGAGTGCTTCCAAATTTCCAGAATCAAATTCCCCCGCATGGTAATTTGGGTGTCCACCTCAGAGTAGCTGATGAAAATGCAATTTGGTTATTGAGGTAATCAAAATACCAGATCAGCTGATGTGGTGAGAGAAGAGGGGCTACAAACTTCTGTTGCCTTTGGTGCCCTATAGGATGCTTCAACTCCAGCTCGAGAGCATTTGTGTCTAACTCAAGACCAAAATGAAACAACCATGATCTTTGCAGTTGAACTTGAAAGACAATGAGGTGGTTGCCTCTTTTCGTGTGTGCTAACTTCCCCGGCATAGGTTGGATGCTTTCGAGTTAACACTATGATGACATTATATTTCAAATGATTCACCAGTGCTTTTTTTGTACTGATTTTTCTTCTTGCTTTCTTCCAGGTAGTCTGGTCTGTGGTCTGTGACCAGGGCCCTGGTGGAGGGATGAGACAAAGGCTGGAAACACATAAAGGCTTGCCCAGGCTTTGGTTGTCAAAATTCCAGGTTTCTCTGAGGCAAATATGGAGGGAGAAATGGGGCCAGTAGGCAGAGGGGCTCCTCTGAGGCTGGGAGAAGGGGTGAGAATCGAGGGGTCTGATTCCCTAGTTGAAGCAGAACTGGCAGGGAGGCAGCTAGACTCCAAGTGGCAGGATTATGTGCTGTGTTGGGCCAGCCTTAGAAATGCCCATGGCCAAAGTCTGGTGAAGTGGAGCTAGAGACCATTCAGACAGGAAGTCTTGTCTTCCTAGCAATCTTGACCTACTCCTAGGAAAGAGGGAATCCTCTGGAAACCTGAGGTTAAAGTTGCCACTTCTCTGTCCAGATGTGGGCTCAGAGAAGAACATAAGGAGGGGAAGTTGTGTTTTTCCTCACACTTGTATTTGAGAACACTTTCTTGCCAAGGTCTTTATGGGTCAGTTGAAGGCCTTCTGCTCTGGGGAGCATGGCACCTCAGGTATCAATGGCTATGAACACCTCAGAGCAAAAGTCAGGGAGAAAGTTGGTTAAAAGCCCATTTTGACTTGGAGAGGGTGTGGAAGAGGCAGTGTCAGCAAGAACTGTGTCTGGAGGGCAGGTGGGAAGGGTGCAGAAAAGCTCTGGGTGGATGGAATTGCCTAAGATGTCAGTTTATCTCATGATGGTACTTAGCCTCATGAGCCAAGTTGTTCATTGCCTTCTTGACCCTTGTATGATTTAGATGTGTTTCATGATCTCTAGCAAAACATGAAGACCTGGGTTGGGCTTCTGGAGTCAGTGTCACTCTGCCATGAGTGTGCTTTTCTTTTCTCTTTCTCCTTTTGGGATTGGCAGTCCAAAGGAAAGAGCAAATTCAGGGGATGGTTTCATAATTTCTTGAAAGAGGAGATTGTTATGGGGTGAGCTGTGTCCCCCTCAGATTCATCTGGTGAAGTCCCAATCCCCAGCACTGCAGAATGGGATTGTATTTGGAGATGACCTTTACAGAGATAATTAAGTTAAAATGAGGCCATTCAGGCAGGCACTGATCCAACATGACTGGTGTCCTTATAGGAAGAGGAAATCTGGACACAGACACGCACAGAAGTGGGAATAAGATGGCTGACTAGAAGCCAAGAAAAAAAGATGTGGAGAAAACCAACCTGCCAACACCTTGATGGCAGACTTCCAGCCTCCAGAACTGAGAAAACAAATCTTTGTTGTTTAAACCACCCGGTCTGTGGTATTTTGTTATGGCAGCCACAGCCGACTAACGCAAAGGTCTAAGTTCTTACCTGGGATGAGTAGACGGCTATGGGATTTCGGGAATGCACCAAAGTGACATAGAACTCTTCTGCTACCTCAGTGACAGTGGGGATTTTGTAGTCATCTGGACTCCGAGAATAAAGCACACCTTCTGGAGAGTATTTCAGTTCTTCTGTGGTATAGAATCCCATGCCTTGAATAAATGCTCCCTCAATCTACAGCCAAAAATTTCACAGGTTATAAGAATTTGACATTGGTTGAATAAATATTCCAGTGGGAATGAATGTGGAACTCTGGATCATCATAAGCCATTCTTGAAAGCACCACAGTGGACGTTGCAATGGGTCCTTCAGAACTGGTGCCCACCACCTTGCCTGGCCTCATCCTCAGGTATCCCACACTCTGGGTGCCCAACATTGGCCACGTTCCTGCAAATTCTCCAAACACACCAGCTTTTTTCTCATCTCTGAGTCTTGGTAAATGCAGTTTATCCTGACTGTCTTCGCCCCTTCCCACCTCAGCTTGTCCACCTGGCACACTCTTATTCCTCCTCCACTTTTCAATTAAAGGATTAGGGCCCCTCTGCCACCTTACTGTCCTCCCAGCCCTCCCTGGCTGGATTTAGGAATTACTTCCTCCAGACTCACTGCACCCAGAACACACGCCTGCCTGTAGCGGCACTTGGAGGGTGTTTCATTGTTCCCCTCTCACTCTCACTCTCCTCCTCTTCCCTCCCACTAGCTTATGAGCATCTCAGGCCTGGCTTTCTTACATTCTGTTCCTAGAATGGTGCCTGGCACATAGATTCTCCATAAATGTCTGTTGAAGTAGATGAAACAGAAGTTAACACTGAAGGAACATGAACTAGATCTCTCTTTCTCTCTCCCTTTCTGATGGAGTTTTGCTCTGTCACCCAGGCTGGGGTGCAGTGGTGCGACCTTGGCTTATTGCAACCTCTGTTTTCCGGGTTCAAGCTATTTTCCTGCCTCAGCTTCCCAAGTAGCTGGGACTACAGGCGTACCCCGCCACACCTAGCTAATTTTTGTATTTTTAGTAGAGACAGGTTTCACTATGTGTTGGCCAGGGTGGTCTAGAACTCCTGACCTCAGGTGATCCACCCACCTCAGCCTCCCAAAGTACTGGGATTACAGGTGTGAGCCACTGTGCCCAGCTGACTTTTCTTTATGTTACTAGGGAGAGTAGATCAATGCTAAACAGGGTAGATTAGAATAAATAACTATATTTATTAAAAGCCATGATGAGCTCTATTTACATACTTTTATGCTCTAAAAGAAAGGTTGCTTTTAAAGTGACCTTTTAAAAAAACTGGAGAGTTAGCAGTTGGAGAGTTATAGTTTGCATTTTATTGAAACACAAAATGTAGGAATAAGGTAAGTAAATTTAAATGCTAAAATTGGAAATAACTGCGTGTCTCTAAAGGAAAAGATCAAAGCCCAAGAGGTTCAGCCTAACACACTTCTGGGTTTCTTTCCTTTTCTGATGGGGCAAATATAGGGTTTTCCTGACCATCTTCCTTTTTGCCTTTGCTTAAGCAATAACCAGGCAGGAATTAGCTGGAAGGAGGGGAAAAGAAAGGCGGAGAGGAGGCAGGGTCTCGGGCTAGCAGTAGTTCTCAAACTTACAGGCTTAAAAGCAACTTTGGCCTAACAACGTAGCACAGTTATGATGGAGTACGTCTGCACCTGGGGTGGGCCCAGGAATCCGTGTTTCCAGTAAGCACTATAGGTGCTCTGTTGCAGCATCTAAGGGCTATATTTTGAGAAACACGGGGGGACCAATCAAATTGTTCCTTATAAAGCCCATCAGACCAGTTAGCAAGGTATACCAGTCTCTTAGGACTTAGGATGCTGAGAAGCTGCTGGCAGACGAAAGTACCGTCTGTCAGGGTTTGCCGTCAGGCTACTCAAGCGCTCCCAGTTGCTAATCAGGTGCAGACTGTGGACCAGCTGTCTTGGCCTCACCTGGGGGAGCTGGTTAGCCGGTCTAGGGTGAGTCAATGAGGCTGGAGCGTTGGCCCCACTTTGAGTAACAGGGCTAGAAAAAAGCAAGGCTATGCCAACAGCTGGGAAGGTTTCAACGCCAAGTCTAAAAAGACTTTGGGTGAGTTAATTTTATTTACTTGCAAGATAAAAATCAGAGTTAAATTCAGCAAGTGGGGGAAATTGTGTTTAAACATTTCTTTTTTTCTTAAATTTCTGTAAATTGTGCAGTCTGTTTAAACTCAATATTAATATGAACATTAATGGAACTTTATTATATCGATATAATGTTCTAATTATGAACTTATCCATGCTCACTGAAGAAAAATTAGAAAACACAGAGAATCATAAAACAGAATAAATCATATATATTCCTGCCATATGAACCATTGTTAACTTTTTCTTGAATTTACTTTCAGTATTTTATCTACATGTGTGTATGTATGTGCATCATATATAATAGGTATTACAGAATACTTGCACTAGGTATGAACAAGGTTTGGAGCATGGCCAGGCATGGTGGCTCATGCCTGTAATCACGGCACTTTGGGAGGCTGAGGTGAAAGGACTGCTGGAGGCCAGGAGTTCAAGTATAGCCTGCCCAACATGGTGAGATCCACCCCCCCCCCAACCGGCTCTACTAAAAATACAAAAATTAGCCAAACATGGTGGTGGGCACCTGCAATCCCAGCTACTCAGGAAGCTGAGGCAGGAGAATTGCTTGAACCCAGGAGGCTGAGGTTTCAGTGAGTTGAAATTTCACTACTGCACTCTAACCTGGGTGACCGTGTTAAACTCCATCAAAAAAAAAAAAAAAAAAAAAAAAAAGGTTTAGAGCATGTTGGAAATAGTATTCTGAGTGAATAGCTACTAAATGGGATTGAGCACAAGTCCCTGTGGGGTGGTTCTGGAATCACACACCTGTCCAATATCCAGGGCTGGGTTTATGCTGAAAGCAGCATCCATGATGATGTCAGTTCTAAGAAGCTGTGCCAGAGAAAATAGATAATGGAAATGGAAAATATTATTTATTTAAAATTAATGTTTGCTAAAATTATATACCTGTCCCTAGTTTTTCACTGGATCAAGTTTATTGTTATTTACAACATTGATCATTCTTTTTTTTTTTTATGAGACGGAGTCTAGCTCTGTTGCCCAGGCTGGAGTGCAATGATGTCATCTCTGCTCACTGCAATCTCCGCCTTCCAGGTTCAAGTGATTCTCCTGGCTCAGCCTCCTGAGTAGCTGGGATTACAGGCATACACCACCACACCCAGCTAATTTTGTATTTTTAGTAGAGATGGGGTTTCTTCATGTTGGTCAGGCTGGTCTCGAACTCCTGACCTCAGGTGATCTGCCTGCCTCAGCCTCCCAAAGTGCTGGGATTACAGGCATGAGCCACTGTGCCTGGCCAACGTTGATTATTCTTTACAGTGCTGGTGTCTACACGCTGAAGATGGTTAATAGAAACATCACTCTTTACCTTATGAGCCCCCATGAGATAGTCGACTTCAACATCAGAACAGGCTGCCTCATAAACATAATACAGGAAAGCATTACTTTCCTCCTTCTCCCAGTCCATATTTGTCTGGTACCCTCTGAGAAGAGAAATCAGGAGTGAGGAGAAGAGGCACTTTCCCCACTTGTGGTCGGATTACTCTACTGTGCAGAATCTTGGAGAAGAGCAGAGCAGAAGGGCTGCCCTGCAGGGGCTCCAGGCAGCATCTGCACCTAGTGGCTGGAGGCCTCCCCACTTTCTCCTGCAAGGACCATGAGGTCAGGGCTGCGAGGCTCCACTGAAGACATGGGGAGAAGATCAGCTGGTGTTGGACCCCTGCCTTCTAGTGCACGGTTCCTGGGATGGGCCGGGACATGTATAGACAGCTGTGGTGTCCCTCCTGGCTGCTGAACAGATGCTACCTCTGGATTGCCCCAGCCCCTGGCCCTCCCCCAGATCTCCTTCCCCACCCTCCACCACCCCATAACTACGGGGTCAACACTGGGCACAGCAGGGCTCTGGCATTATCTGGACATCTGTCCAGACTGATAGGTGAGTGCACATCACCCCTGCCCAAGTGTAGTTTAAACCAAAGTAAAAATGCCCATCACTTGAAATATCCAGTAGCCGAAAGACTGATGGATTCTTCAAAGACTTTTGCAGTCTGAAAGAGATGATTGGTTACAAAAAATATATATAAATTTGGGGAAAGTAATGAAAATGCCTTCACTGCTGGGCTTGCCTTCTCTTGTTTGTTCTGCACCCACACTTCCCTGCAGTGAGACTTAGACCTGGGTACAAGCTACAGGTCATGCTTTTCAAGGGAGGTTCCTAAGGGCAGCTGCTAGATGTGCTCTGGGACTCTCTGTTTTGTAGGGCTGCTGCACAGTGTAAAGTTTATTATTTTTCCTACTTCTTGGCTTTTTTTTTTTTTTTTGAGACTCCCAGACTGGAGTTCAGTGGACCGATCTCAGCTCACCGCAACCTCCACCTCTTCAGCTCAAAGGATTCTCCTGTCTTAGCCTCCTGAGTAGCTGGGATTACAGGTGCACACCACTACCACCCGGCTAATTTTTGTATTTTTAGTAGAGACTGGGTTTCACCATGTTGGCCAGGTTGGTCTTGAACTTCTGACCTCAAATGATCCACTCGCCTTGGCCTCCCAAAGTGCTGGGGTTACAGGTGTGAGCCACCATACCTGGCCACTTTTTGGCTTTTAAATTATGGAGAGGGCTAGGCTATATTTAGGTACTTCTGTATAGGTATGTATATAGATATTTTTACGTTGCTTTGTTTCCAAATAATTTGGCTGTCTCAATATGTGAGTATGTCAGCTTTTCTGCTGGAGCAAACTGTACAGAAGTGGAGAATAATCATCAAGATGATACTAATAACTATTATTATTAGAAATTCAATAATCCTTTGATCATAGGGCTACTACTATCTCCACTGTACAGGTAAGAAAACTGCACGATCCTGCGGCTATGGTCTGAATGTTTGTGTTCGCTCAAAATTCTTATGTTGAAATCTCAATCCCCCCAGGGTGATGGTATTAAGAGATGGGGGTCTTTGAGAGGTGATTAGGTAGGGGGCAGAGCCCTAATTAATGAGATTAGTGACTTTATAAAAGCGGACCTAGAGAGCTGCCATGCCCGTTCCATCCTGTGAAAACATAGTGAGAAAGGCCCATCTGTGGACCAGGAAAGGGACCCTCACCAGACACCAAATCTGCAGAGGCCTTGATCTTGGACTTCCCAGCCTCCAGAACTGCGAGAAATGAATTTATATTGTTTATAAGCCACCTACAGCAGCCAAACAGACTCAGATGGGGTAAGTGACTTGTCCCATAGGCTAGTGGTGACAAAACAGGGACAGCAACCCTAGGTGTGCCTTACTTTAGAACCTTACGCTCCTGCTGTTACACTCAGTGAAAAACAAGGCTCTGAAATAAAGCCAGGTTTCAATGGATACAGTCATCTCTTTTATCCTTTTGAAAAAACAGAAGTAAATGCCACTACATGCTTTGTTTCTTGAAGGGGCACCACCCATCAGCCCATGCATCTAGGATTGTTTCCCATCTGGATGTAGTTGCCTTTCTGGAAAGGGATAATACAGAGAACACTCACCCAATCCTCCCATTTTCCTTTAGGGTTTTTCCTGATGGTGGGATGAAGACGAGCCATAAGAGTTTAGCAGACATTCTAAAAATGAATATTTGAAATCAGAAATAAAAGGCACAAGGAATAGCAAAATGTTAACTCTTTAAATTGATTCAAATGCAGACCATCAGTTTGGTGAACCTGCTTCCTAGTCTTCTAGGCAGGGTTTCCTAAATTTGAGTAATGTATGGCATCTCTTCAAAGGAAAACATTCTGTGAGTCCTGCGTGTTGACTTAAAATTATGTTTATTATAATGTTTTAATATATGCTAATATGAAGCTAGGTAGAGTCTCAGAGTTATAGTTCTTTAATAACTAGAAATCAAAAACATAATCACAGAGTGAGCACACCTATCTATATGCCAATGAAACTCAAAATAACAACATTAATTTAGTTGATCAATGAGGTTGTTTTCTGGAGCTAAACTGCTACTTGGAATGTGGAAAAAGTATTGACTGCAGTGGCACAGGTACTTTGGAGTTTGACATGCCTATTATGTGCCAATGGATGGATCGATTTTCTCCCCACCCTTCTTACTGAAATTGCCATTGTATTCATTTGCATTTTATATCTTGCCATCGTCCACTCTTCACTGGGCAAGAAAACATCATTTATATATGAAGTTCATCTCTGCCCTGTTGCTTTAGCATAAAGTATACTCTTTGTCCCAGATGTGGACAGAGATCTCATGGCAATATTCTAGTTACAAAGCAGTCATTCGGATGATAAGAAATATACCTGTACTTAATTTGTAAAGTTCATTATCAAAACAAAATAAAAATTATTGAGGTAAAATCTTGGATTCCTGAGATTACACCTGCTGACTCCTGAGTGTCCGTGGACCCCAGCCTGGCTTCCACTTGTAATTCAAATATAGATCCATTCAGAAATTTGCCCTCACTCATTCATCTCAGCCTCAGAATGAGACCCCATCTCAGAAAAAAGAACCTCAGTTTTTGCTATATGTTTCTTTTGAAAATGATGTGAGTTACCTACCCAGCATCAAATGATGAAATAAATTTTGTATTGTAATATTGCTCTAGGAAAACTCATCTAGGAAGTTAAATCTGTTCTGTTGAATGAGTTCTAAATGCTAATTGTAATGGGGTTTTTGTAATAACTTTAATTTTACATTATCCACACCAGTTTGTTACTCATTAAACAAAAAAAATAATAGTTACCGTAGGATAACAACTCCTCTTACCATAGGAAAGCCCACATGTACTCATTAATTGCTTCCCCTAAGGACTAAAAATATATAGAAACTAAAAATATGCATATTGAAGAACATCATTCAATATATTTAAGCAGCTATACATTTCAGGTTCAGCTGTAACATTTTGGAGTGAAGGTTAATGGCTATTTTAGTAAAATAAAATTTTTTATATAAAAAAAAATCTGATGTGATTGTTGGCTGAAAAAGAATCTAGAGCCTTGGGAAGCTGTGGGTCTTGGTGAGCCTTGAAAGCATAATCGACCCACTATGCCAGCCCACTGAGGAGCTGCAGACTGTCTGAAGGACATGCAGATGATCAATCGTCGCCCTTTTCATTCCAAGGAGCACTCTCTCAATCCGCTGGCTGTTTGTGCTGGAGCCAGATGGAAGCCAGTGTACGGAAAGGCTTCTGTTCCCCTTAGTGTTTTCCTACATTTTTGGACTCCAGATGAAAAATTTTACTTTGTTTCAAAGGTGACTTGGCAATATTCACATAGTCCTAAAGAAGTTTTTGTGTCGTAATTTGAACTGTGTCCATTATAAAAACAATCATCTCATTCTTACATGCATTTTTTGTGTGTGTGCAACCATCACCACTATCTGTTTCTAATACTTTCTCATAATCCCAACAGAAACTCTACAACCATTAAGCAATAACTCCCTCCTGGCCCCTACAACCTGGTCCCTCCTTCCAGCTCCTGTAACCTCTAATCTGTAGGTTTGAAAAGGAACCCATCTATAAGGGCTTCCTGCAAGGGGTGAAGTGCCTCAATAGAAAGAGACTGGAGGGGACTTGGCACTCAGGGTGGGGCTGGGGCAAGGCACAAGAGGCTAAAGCCAGAGGAGAGGCCCTGCCCATGCCCAAGGTTCCCAGGAGGGACTCTCAGAAGGCCTCAGATGTAACATGGCCAGATCGCACTGATGCCAGCCAGGTAAGGTCTTTTCTGCTTTTTACGTCTGTGCTCTTCTCTCCTCTGACTCTACAGGGGTCTGAAATGTAGGTTAGGAAGCTGGAGGGAAGCAGAAAAAGAACAGGGAGGGAGATGGGGAGAACCCACCCCCACCCCCCTTTCTACCTGCAGGCCCAGATGGGAGGCAGCAGAGACACTGCAATTTGAAATACATTTTGGAATTTTGGACTAGACATTTTAATTATTGAAATGAGGTTATTTCTGTGAAAGAAATTGATCCATGGAGTTTTAATTATCTTAGAGTAAGTAGAAAGTTCTAGGTAGAGTTTATTCAGGGGGAAGGAAAAGGAAGCTCGCAGAGGGAACTTGAACCACCCTTGGGAGGAGAAAGCATAAAGCTGCTTCCTGTGGCATGCCTTGGAATGTCACATGGCATCCTTTCACAGTAACAGTTTCATGTATTTATTTATTGTCTGCCAGATTGTGAGCCCAGGCTCTTTGGATTTTGTCCTTTTTCATTTATTGCTACACCCCTAGTGCTCAGAACAGGATCTGGCACCTGGAAAGCCTCAGTAAATGTTTGTTAAACTCAGGTTGAATCAATAAAATAATTGTGAAATCACACAAATTTATGACTTTTCATATGATGACTCATTAAAATTCATAAAATATGGAAATTTTTCAAAAAATATTTTTGTTTCCTCATTTTTTTGGGTGTCCCTGCCTTATCATGCCTGAGACCATAGCTAGTTGTTTATTGGGTGTCTCTTTGCATTGTGTGCTTGCAACACAGTGAACATCCGGATGAAAGGTAAAGAAATGGACTCAGTCACTTACATGTTTTTTTTTTTTTATTATTATTTTTTATTTTTTTATTTTTTTATTTTTTGAAAGAAAGAAAAAGAGAGGAAAGAAAGTGAGAGTGAAAGAAAGAAAGAAAAAGAATGTACGAGAGAAAGAAAGAGGAAGGAAAAGAGGGAGAGAGAACAGGATTCTTGTTCTACTGCCCAGGCTAGAATGCAGTCTAAAAATGGGTATTAAAAACCTCTATTATGCCAATAATTGTGTTTAACAATGGAGACAGGACGGAA
>CAUYLG010065289.1:0-82727 GCA_963573385.1 Cacajao melanocephalus | reverse complement strand
GAGAAGGAGGTGGAGGAGGTAAAGGAGGTGAAGGAGGTGAAGGAGGTGGAGGAGGTGGAGGAGGTGGAGGAGGTGGAGGTGGTGGAGGTGGAGGTGGAGTAGGTGGAGGTGGAGGAGGTGGAGTAGGTGGAGGTGGAGGAGGTGGGCCCCATGTTCTTTGCCTGAGAATAGGCTGGAGAAGTCTGCCTGGGTGGTGTCACACATATCAGGATAACCAAGAGAAGGGTGATATTATTACTACCATTGTTAAGATACTAGTAGTCAGTAGTTAGTATGTATTGGACACTTGTGCCAGACACTGTTCAAACTAGTTTCACCTGGATTAACTAATGTAATCATTACCAATAACCCTGCAAGGTAGGCAGTATTCTTATCCCCATTCCACAGATGAGGAAACTGAAGCACAGAGAGGTTCATCAACTCACCAACGTTACAGAGCTAGCAAGAGCCAGGGCTGGCTTTGAGCCAAGACAGTTGGCCTCTAAAGCTGCAGGTGGAAATGGCCATTGCATCCACTTGTTGGGGAGTTGTTAATGCTGGGACATGCACTGGCTACCATCCAGAAGAACTTTTTAAGTATTTTGGCTGAAATCTAGGATCTAAACAACACAGCTGGGATTACCATGCCAGACTCACAGCTGCTCCTACCTGAAATGTCTCCCTCTTCGACTGTCTATTCTTTGCCTCCTTTGAAGAGTCAGAAGCTAACAGGTCCTGTCAGTAAGTAATCAGAGTAGCAAATGAGCCTTCAGTCATTCCACCAAGAACAGTGGGCTTATAGTCTAACATGCCCACCTGGGTAGGCAGCTACGCAGGCCCCCTCTGGATGTGCCATTGTGCAATTCTGAGGCCCAAAGGACTTCTGGGATTGTTGCACATTGCAGAAAGCCAAGTCTGGTGACAACAGTAAAAATACTTTTATTGATTCTATTATATCTTAACTACACTTTCTATTGTAAATACAGGAGCCCAAGTGCTGTCCTGAAACAGTATACATGATAGCAAACCTAACCAGTGATGGCTGGGGCAGGGCTCAGAGCTGGACACGTAATTGCTCAGTGCAGGCTGTGGTTATGGGGGACAGGTAGAGGATGGAGAAAAGGAGCTGGAAAACAGGGAGGGAAGGAGCGGGCAGAATGAACCTTGGGTCCTGAGAAAATGAAACTTGATCTTAAAATTGCCAATTTAATAACCAAGTAAGATGACTATTTTAAAGTCTGAAACAGGATACTGGACAAGCTGAGCGGGAAAGCTGCTGCTGGGCCCACCGAGGGCTGACACAACTAACAGCTTCAGCTACTACCCGCGCTTCCCCACAAGTTCTGTGCCCACAAGAGTGGAAGGTACAGAAGACAGCATTTCAAACAGGAAAAACTGAATTATAGAGTGGTAGTGCATACTTTTCTCTAGACTTGGCTTTTTGGAAATGTGGTACATATTCTAGTAGAGGGATGCCATGTATTACTCTCCAGGAAAAGAAAGAAGAGTGATATAGGCTGACGGAAATCAGCCTTTGGGGAAGGAGGGAGGGGCTGCACCAAGCACTGCGAAGAGCTTTTAGCAGACTTAGGAAAAAGATTACTTCCTATTTGGTGCAGCCCAAATGGGATCACTGTAATATCAGACATGAAGCCTGTTGCTCTCTGCAGCTACCTATAGGCTCACCAGGAATAAAGACAGATACAGATAATTAACATTGCTGCAGCTTTCCTTTGGAGGCCTCAAAATAGTTGTTGTGCTAAGTTTGAAAGTGCACGTGGCCAGGCGCGGTGACTCACGCCTGTAATCTTTGGGAGGCCAAGGCGGGCGGATCACGAGGTCAAGAGATTGAGACCATCCTGGCCAACATGGTGAAACCCCGTCTCTACTAAAAATACAAAAAAATTAGCTGGGCATGGTGGCGCACACCTGTAGTTCCAGCTACTCGGGAGGCTGAGGCAGGAGAACTGCTTGAACTTGGGAGGCAGAGGTTGCAGTGAGCCGAAGTCGCGCCACTGCACTCCAGTCTGGCACCTGGTGACAGAGTGAGACTCTGTCTAAAAGAAAAAAAAAAAAAAATATGTGGGGTAGAAAGCATCAAATAAACTCTAGATGTAAATATAGCCATCATCCCCATCCCTTACCCACTCCAAACCCACCTCCAACAGATGTATCTTAGTAAGACGCAGCTCATACTTTTACCACTCCAAAGCCCCCTTTCCTCACAAAATACACAGTGCTTCCACCACGTTGCATTACTGACTTTCTGGCACAAATGCCTGTAACTCTGCTGATGCCAGTTCTGCTGCATAGAATGCCTTTCCCTGCCTGGTAAGCTCCTATTCATCTTTTAAAATCCAACACAAATATTAACCTTATGAAACGTTACCAAACCATCACAGTCAGTCCTTTATCTGTTTGCACAACCAGCTCCTTGCTCTTGCACAGTACTCTCACATCACACGTACTCTTTACACAGCAGCCTGTCCCACTAGTCTGTGAGCTCCCTGAAGGCAAGGAATCATGATTGAATCCGAGTTCAGGAAGTGTTTGATGATGGAAAAAGAACTCCACATTCAGCATGCTGCCGCTGAAATTAGGAATGGGAGCTTGAATGGACCTACCAGGAATTCAGCAAATACTATTCCTATAGCTTCTAAGAACCTTGAAGAAATTTAGTTTTCTCAGTACTGTGATCTTAAAGCCTCTCTTCTCCTCTGACCCCACCAGCTACCAGCTCAGGAAGCACCTGTCCCACCTTCGGCATATGAAGCAGCTTGGAGCCGGAGATGTGGACAGATGGAGGCGAGAGTGCACAGCGTTGCTCCTCCAGGTTTGGAGGAATGAACTGGAAGTAAAACTCCCCAAAACCACTGCAGTAAGCAAGGCCCCCAAGAGTCCATTAAAGGGCACTTCAGGCACAAAGTCCACCAAGCACTCAGTGCTTAAGCAAATCTATGGTAACTATCCTTCTGCCTACTTTGTAGTTCACAAGTACCCACAGAGTGCCACAGCAGAATCTGAAATGGAATTTAATTGCATTGCGCAAACTTTCAGTCAGATAAATCTATTCAATTGGTGCAAAATTAATCACATAAAAATTAATGGCCAAAACCACAATTAATTTTGCACCAACCTATTATTTTTCAAGGACCAAGGGAACAGCACCATTTTGTGTCTCCCTCCCAGCGACACTGGGTCAGAACTGGTTTCATGAGGCATTCTAGCATCTCAGCCCAGAGTGCCCTCAAACTTTTTTGAAACCTCTTCAGCTCCTGCTTAAGCCTCCCCCTTGCATTACCCATTTGGAGCATTCAAGACTTAGCTAGACCCTGCCTGCATCACTTTGACTTTTCCTATGCTAAGATGTTGTAGGGTTGCCCACTATGAGAATGCTCAACACCCATGCACTACAGTAAATACTTGTTCAGCAGATTAACTGCTATAAATGGAAACATTCTCAGCTCTGCAAAGAGCCCATCCAAATAAACCCAGTAGAGTTCCAGAAGCCTTGCTGGCTCAAGAGAAAAAAAGATGAGCAAGGGTACCTTTAGAAAGATTTCCTACAGTCCAGGTAGCAAAATCTCAGGACTTTGCTCTGGGCCTGCAGGGTTCCACACCATACCTAATTTATCTTGACAGACACCTCTAAGCTCAAGCCTTTACCGAAATGAGGAATTCAGAAATTGGTGAAGCCAAAGCTATCCCTAGCCAAAGAAAAGTAACAGTCTTTGGTTCATTTCAGGTTGTTCTCAAGAAGGGAAAATACATCATCCCACAAGATCTATAAAAGCCCCTTCCGTGCTGCATCTCAACTCAGGTAAGGCAGCCACTGCAAAGCAGATGGTAGGGGAGAATAGGGAAGCATTTTCCTTTGTTTCATCCCCAAAGGTAGAAGACATTAGAACAGAGAGGGCCAGCGTTTTCCAATGGTTATCTGATTTCACGTTTTATCTCCTTTTCAAGGGATTATTACTGTAGCCAACATTTGTCTCCCTAAGAGGCAAATTATTTTCACAACTAAAAGCTATTATTCTCTAATACAAACAATAAATAGTAGCTATTATTAGTCACTTTTACACACTTTTTCACTAAAGGAGAAAGATGAAAATACTGTCATTCTTCAAAGGAATACCTTGGGAATCCTTGCTTCATTTTGGTGACACATTATGATCCTCTATTTCCTTCTCCAAGGTGGGAAGAACACCATGAAGAGGACACTGAGAGCATGTACAGCCCAGGCTCAGCTGTGCACGCGTTCCCTCATACAGGGGAAGCTCAGAGAACTTTTTTTCAGCCACAAGACAAGAGTGTTTTACTTAGGCCCCCCTCATTCACGCCAGCATTAAATATGGGTGATAAGTTCACTGCTGTCACCAGCTAATGCCAGGTCCAGTGTTTGTCATAGGTGGCTATGGCAACACGCTTCCCCCCACCCTCCCTGATCCACACAGTCATCCTGGAGGAACAGAGTGCAGCTGGGAAGGTGAACAATGACTGTCAGCATGAACTTTAACATTCATTTAGTTTTTGATGGGCAGCGAAAACCTGGAGGTGGGGGACAGAGTAATTACTGCCAAATCTTTATTAAGAGTTGGACAACTCATATAATACAGACAGGCTGATCAGGAAGTGGTGGGTGGGGTAGTTAGAAACTTTCAAAGGAATCAAGGCCTACAGTTCATTTAAAAACAAAAAAATCCTTTCGTTATAGCTTAGCAAATTGGAGAATCATTTCAAAAACAGAATTGTGAGATATCACTACCAGAGAAGTGGGATTCAGACAATCAAATACTGGCATAAATTAGATAATCTAATCATTTCCCACTGTCTTAAGAGAAAAACAAATCCAAGACTACCAGAAATCTTTTAAAATGGTGTTTGGCAGCATAAAGTTTTTTAGTTAAGGGACTCAGAAGGGACAGAGTAAATAAATCCAAATCAATGCTTAACAGTTTCTTAGACTTCATATGAACAAGCCACTTATTTGTCCTACATGTATTTTTGACTGGTTTAAAATCAGGGGTAGTCTTTTCCTAACCCCAAATTTGGAAAGAACATAAGGTTTTGTTAGGCTCAAGCCCACCCACATTAAGCATTAACCAGTTAATGACTATTATTGCTCTCACCCTCCAACTTGGAGAGACACCCGAGATTCTTTTACCACTTAAAAAGGAAGAGACAGAAAGGAGGATATAGCAAAATGCCAGCCTCCTTGGGCTGTTTCTCCACATGTATTTCAGAGGCAGCAAAACAATCCTTGCTCACTCCAGTCTTCTACAGCCACCCCTGCAAACCTCCCACCAAGAATCTCAGCGGAGCTTTTTATTGATACACACATGTACACACACCTGGGCCTATCTCTTTAACAATAAAAGAACTCCCTTTAAAATTCCATTCCAGTGAATAGAATACTTTGATTAGTACTGGTACCCCCTGTACAAATCCAGTTTCTTCTCATTCACTTACAGAAGGGTACAAAGATGACAACTCGATTCAGGATACAGTGAAGGCAGCCAAAAACAACAGTTCACATTAAAATAATTTTGTGGAAGTTAAAAATTGAGACATATGTTTGTTACTTTTTAAACTACTCAACCTTTAATGTATTTGCTTATATGCTCCATAAAAAGTTAGAAACAAAATACAGCAATGTCTTCAGCAAGGTCTCTCAACTATATGGGGCCTCGGTATCATTTGTCAAAGTATATCACTAATGTTTTCTGTGGCACCCTATAAATGTTAATTCAAAATCATAAATGGCCTCAAAAATCCATTTTATAAGTCTGATATTCCCATCAGCTTATCGTTCATGAGGATCTGAGTATTTTCTAACAAACCTATTTTCTAGAACAGACTATTCAAAGTGTAATAGGAGAGTTAAAAGATGTGTTATGTGTTTATGTAATGTGTTACGTGAGAGACACAGAGAATATATTAGTTATTTCAGGCAGACTGAAGACCTAGGTGCCACTATTAGCTCCCCAAGTGCCTGCTCTCTCTTAATCAAGTCTCCCTTGAAGAGATATCCCATATCTTGAGACTGCAGAAAATATAAAGCTATTCTATTAAGTCATCCTGCCTCTACAGTAAACTGGCCTGTCATCCCAGGGATAGCCTAAACCTAAATCCTTCTTCCTCACCACCAATGAACTGTTCCCTTCAGCATTAAAATTAGTAACTTAAATATCTATCTGGTATTTGTTTTTAACAGTGAGCAACCTACAGTGTATACATCTCCTTGAGAACAGTGGAAGATCAAAGAACTTTTCCTATAACCTGCAATCAGCTACTCAGCCAAAAAAACAAAACAAAACCTCGAGTACCTATGGAGGAAGACTGTGTTCAGGGGATCTGGCATAGCTAGTGCAGCATTCGAATTTCCTGCTGATAATCTTGTACACCTTGGGAAAACTTTAATATCCATACCTGAAGGCTTATCCACCTAAAACTGTATTAACTGAAAGAAAACGTCAGAATGTTTCCTTTCTGCTAACACAGCATTGTTTTGTCAATCATCATAGCCTGCCCGGAAATGACCAGCATAGGCTACATCTGTGCAAAGTGCCAGGCTGTCTGCTTTCACCTCAGTCTGTATGGTTGGAAATGAGAATTTATAATTAACAGTAAAATCTAAGGAAAACTCAGGCTGCCAGCTAGCTCATACTGGCTTCTTGGCTCAAGAGATGCGCCTAAATGAGATAGGAAGCCTGTCCCATAGCAGCCTTCATCTCACTACTTTCCTGGAATCTAATGCAACAAACTTATCACACACACACCACCTCACATCCCACTGTTACTTCAAAATTAATCAGGTTTAAATTTTAGATCAGAATCATGCCTACTGTTTGCATTTAGAAATTATCCAAAAGACCACAGATATAGTCTGGTGATTCCTTACATTTTACAGTTACTCCGTTAGTCTCCCAAGGACACAAGTTGCCACCATGTCTTCTCTAAATGGCTTTCTCACTGCTGAATACCAACAGCCGTATTACAGTATCGAGGATTCTGTCAGGTAGGGTTTACAGAGCAGACTGTTCATGCAGCAAGGTGCCAACTCAGGCTTCAATGTTCTACTTGTATTTTCTGACCAACTGGAAGAAGTGAGCAATCTTCTTAAAACGTCATTCCTGTTGGCAGAGAAGAATGTAACAGCATACATCCTAGCGTTCTAAGAACACCTGGTTTAAATAAAATCCAGCAATCTTGGGCTCTTTCACATTGTTAAAGGGTAAAGCTGCTGTGGGAATATAGACAGTAGGCATAAACAGTGATATATAAGACTCACAAATATTTAGGGAGTTGCTTTCATTTTCTTAAGACCAGTGCCACTCATGTGCTAATGATAAAAGATGATAGGAGACAATGAAATGTTCACTTATTACCTTGATTTTTAGTTTACTAATTATTCATCATTTTCATGGTCGTGAAAACACAAAGAATGAGGTCTGCTTAGATGGGATTACATTTTTTTAGTAAATAACAGAAGGTACCACAGTATCATTCTCTATTTTGTAAATATTCAGCTCCTATGAAATGCAAAAGGTACAGCTGCCTGTGACCATGTATCATGTACTTCTCTAGGAAGCCAGCCTGCACATCAGTGGGAACTCCCAAGCATTATTTTCCTACATCAGTGCAAAGGAAAGTTTGTAAACTTCTTTAAAAGTTCAGCTTTAATGACAAAGATCTGTTACATCAGTCTTTCTTCAAAATAAGATAGATGTGAATAAACAAACAACTTCAAACAGGAGGTACCATGGACTCTTCAATACACCGTACTCAGTGCGCTGGGCCCCTGGGGATGCCCAGTGATATACACGTTGAAGCAGTAATGTAAGTCTGTGAGCCACTGTTCCTGAACACTTCCACTCTTCAATGTCTGGAGAGAAAAACAAGAGTAATTTGAGAATTGTACCCAAATCACCATGCTACCTGACAGCATTTTTCACACCCAAACACGATTTTCCAGAGCTTTGGCAACGGTATCCCTGTCTATAAATTACCATAGGAAGTCTTCCAGGAAACAGGGAACTATTAATCAGGCATTACCACAGGCAGTGAAAATTCCTAGTAATATCCACAAATGCTAACGGTTTCTTGTTACGTCTGTTCCCTCCTGCACATGCGAGAGACTAATGAAATGTCACCACCAACCATCCTTTCACCCTTGCCTCCCTCTTGGCATTCTAGTGTCCCCTGATCTTTACATCAACACCAAAGGAGAATAATTCTACAGGGCCAACCAACAATTTCTGGGAATCTCTTCTTTACAAAGATGGGCTGATTCTCCAATCTGGAAATAATCAAAGCTCTTGATTTTCTTCCCTTCACTCTTTCTGAATTACTCCACTGCCACTTCTATTACCTCTACAAAGGCTACTGAGAAAATTCTAATGAGCACCTGTATTATATGCATGTAAAAGCATTATTACTTCAAAGTATCACTACAAATCTCAAGGATTAATCTGCAAATCACACTATACATAACACCTTTTTAAACCCCACAAACTAAAATCACCAAAGGAATCCTAAACATAAACAGAGCTGCCCCTGCCAAACAGACACAGCTGAAGGCAGAGCCATCCATTAGACAAAGCTGAAGTGTGCAGCTTCTGATTTTCTTACTTTCCAGTGAACTAAGTGACTAGAAATTGGCCTGAAGCGTATTCCTGCTAAATAATTTCCTTAATGACAATATTTATTGAGCACTTAATATATGTCAGGTATACTAAAAACTTTACTTGGGTTATCTCCTTTAATGATCACCGAAACACAATAAAGTTGGCATTATTCCCATTTTTACAGATAGGAAAACAAGCTTGGATAGGTAAGAAAGAAAAAAAAAAAACCTTGCCAAGTGTCTCTGTTCATTAATAGATTCTGTATCAGAGTCTAGGTAGGGATGACTCTGATGCCCTTTTCAAACTAAGCTTTGGCACCTTCATTCAGTTTGATTATTTTAAGACTTTTATTACCTATTCTGGAATCATAGACACACTCCCTGTTAAGTCACAGTCAGGTGCTGAACAGCAGGAGAGACCCTAAGAAATACACTGGGCTTAATTCCTAGACTCAATGTATGGAATCTCTTTCCTCCCTCAAAACACACTCCCTCATGCCCCTGTCAAAAATTCATTTTTATGCTAATATTACAACGCCTCTGGTACCATGCTTCTTACCGTGATATTCTTGATGATCTGCTGCACCAAGATCGCGTTGGCCAACATATGAGTCCTGAGGGGTGCATGCTGAAGCAACAGTCGAAGCAGCTGGCCCACAACAGGCAGTTCCTCCGGCCCAACTCTGTTCACCCGCAGGCTCTGCAGCATCAACCTGAGTACTCGAGGCAAGAGAGCCAGGATGGAGACACAGACCCCCCATAGCTTGTCCCTACAATAACAGAGACAGAAATGAGTCAGTGAGCAAACACACACAGGAAAAGCCCCTTTTCCATATTCCCCCAAACTGAAATGTCCTTTAAGAAATATGTTTTCCAATACCATTTAAGCTGAGAGCCAAATCAAGAATGCGATCCCACTTAGAACAGACACACACATACACAAAATACCCAGGAATACATCTACCCAAGGAGGTGAAAGATCTCTACAAGGAAAGCTACGGAACACTGCTGAGAGAAATCACAGATGACACAAATAGACAGAAAAACATATGGATTGGAAGCATCAGTACTGTTAAAATGGCCACAATGCTCAAAGCAATCTACAGATTCAACTGTATTCCTATCAAACTATCAACGTCGTTCTTCACAGAATTAGGAAAAAATATTCCAAAATTCATATGGAATCAAAAAAGAGCCAGAATAGCCAAAGCAATCCTAAGTAAAAACAACCTGACTTCAAACTACACTACAAGGCTACAGTATCCAAAACAGCATGGTAATGGTAGAAAAAGACATAGACCAACAGAACAGAAAAGAGAACTCAGAAATAAAGCCATATACCTACAACTGTCACATCTTCAACTAACGTTAACAAAAACAAGCAACAAGACAACGGCTCCTTATTCAAAAAATGGTGCTGGGACAACTGGCTATACTTTTGCAGAAGAATGAAAATTGGATCCCTATCTTTCATAATATACAAAAAATACCTCAAACTATAAAAATCCTAGAAGAAAACCTAGGAAGTATCATTCTGGATACAGGCCTTAGCAAAGAATTCATGATTAAGTCATCAAAAGCAATTCCAAAAAAACAAACAAAAAAAGACAAGTGGGCCCTAGTTAAACTCAAGAACAAGAAAAACTATCCGAATTTCACTAAACATGGTGTTTTTCACTAACATTCAAGCTGAGAGCCAAATCAAGAACAAAAAACATCATTCACTTGGTATCGTTGTAGAGCAAGAGCAAAATGTTTATGGTAGAGACAGGTGAACTTGCAGCTAGCCTAACCATATTCTACAAGTGTTTGTTAATTAGATGGTGCAATATTCATTTGGATCTGGAGTCCACTGACTGTGATAGGCTCTGACCTTTTTGCGGCTTCTTTACCAGAAGCATGTAACCCTCCTAGTTCCCAAATCTTTCTAAGAGAACCTGACCACCTCCATGTCTAGAGGGACCAGCCCTTTCACCATATAACCAATTTCCCTGACTCCACATATGGTAATTGCATCTATGGTGAATAATGAATCCATTCTAAGCCAAACAGATACTCTTATGCAGAGCCTGGCTGAGACAGTCATGTACAAGGAGAAAAAAGAAAGCCAAACTGCAGACATAGCTAATGCAAAGGTACAGAGATACAGACTACACAAACTAGAAGAAAAATAGAGTAAGCTGCTTTGTCTCTTGCTAAATTTCTAATTCCTAGCCCTTGAGTTTTATAAATTACTCCTGTAATAATCAAATATTTTCATTTTCTACTTCTGTTAATGTGAGTGGATTTCAAATAACCACAGACCTACAAAAAAAGACAGCAAAGCTCAAGGCCAGATGGGTGAAACCTCTATGTGACAGAAACTATAACAAAATTAATATAAAGATACCCAACAGTCATACAGAACTGTATATGGGATTTTAGGGCTAGGATTTTCAACAGTCAACAGTACTGGAAGCTGAGGCTTCAGAACCCAGGTATGGAAGACAGGGAGTTTGAACTATGCTCCTTGCATAGAAGGAGAAGCCAGGAAAATGCAAATACCAAACTATGCTACAGGAAGTCTCTATAAACCTCCACAGAACTTCCACAAAAGACACACTTAGGGAAAAGGTAGGCAATCCAAAATATACAAGTCTGTTCAACTTGCTCCGTAACATAAGGGAGAATTCCCACACCAGAGAAAAAAGGAGCTAATGGAACAAAAGTTTAAAGAAACATCAACAAACCGAGAACAAGCAAGAATGACAAAATAACAAAAATTCAAAACAGAAACAAATCCAAAAGAAAATAAAACAATAGTCGATGAAATAAAATCTCAGTAGGAGGACTGAGTAAAAGAATTAGCAAATTGAAAGATTTTTATCAGATAAAGAAGACAGAATAAAAAGCTCCCTTTGTTTAAAAGGAGTTTTTAGAAGAGAATAGAAACAATGGGAGAAGATGGTTAAAAATTAACAACTTTCCAGACCTGAAAAGAAAAAATTAAATCTATTATGGAAGCACAAAACCTACACTTGGACGCATCCTGATCTGCAACAGACCAAAGATAAAGAGTAAACAGTAAAAATATAGATTACTACCCTAAGATCACTGCCTACAAAGCAAGAGGGCTCAGACTAACAGATTTTTCATGAGTAACACTGAGGCAAGCAGACAACAGAACAGTATCTTCAAGGCACAGCAGACAGTACTAAATAACTTGACTTGGTCAAACCTAACTTTCTGGCCAGCATTTATGAAATCAAAGGCTCCTCAATAATTTGCCCAGCATTCTCATCATTTTATAATCTTATAAACACCTTCTCCAGTGGGGAAAAAGGGAATTTCAAGTACAACCTAAGACTTCAGCTGCCAACTGTGCCTGATATCCTAAAATATATACAAGATCCTAGTAATGTCAACCTTTCCAATACCCAGTATAGAACACCTCTAAAACTGGGCATTTTAAACAGGCAACAAGTATTATGCACACTTAATTTTGTTCAGTGCAGCCATATGACGTCAAAGGATGTTTCTCTATAAGAGACTACAATAGATCTTTGAAACTGCATCAAGTTGTTTTAGGGGCTATACTTCAAGTGAGAGGAAATGACAAATAGCAATATACACATTTCCTAAGTGGGGAGCTTATAAAATCTCTAGAACCTGGAGAAGTTCCTTGCTACTATTATAAAGCCTTTTCTTGATCTGTCAGACCTAAAGTTTGATGATGTATAAGAAAAATATCAAATTTATGTTATGTATAAATTTTATAGCATATTTAAAGTGAAATACACATTTTTTTCCATACACACCTAACTCTCTTACTAGAAAAAATTTGAATGCTGACAATAAAATGGCTAAGTTATGATACATGCATGTAACAGAATACTATAGAGCAGACTGAGCAAAGTATGGCCACAGGCCAAATCTAGTCCATGACATGTATTTGTAAATAGTTTTACTGGAACACAATTGTACTCATTTATTTACATATTATCTATTGATGCTTTCACACTACCATGGTAGTACTGAGTAGCCATGACAGAGACCTAATGGTCTACAAAACCTAAAATATTTACTAACTGACCCTTTATAGATGGAAGTTTGCTGAACTTGGTATGGAGAAATAAAAATGAATGAAATACAGCTAAATGAGTCAAAAACAATACTGAGAGAAATTACAAAAAAATACATGCAGTATAATTCCCATAAAATTCACAAATATGCAAAACAAACATGATACTGTTCAGAAATGCAAATAAACCATTTTTATTATTGTATTTAAAAAGGCAACGAAGTTGATCAACACCAAAGTGATCTGGGGCAGAGGGGTACGTAGAAGACATTTAACTGTGCTGGGTACGTTAACAGTATATGTGCTAATGATATTCTATATCCGAACCTGGGGTTGGTTAATTGGAGGTTCAGTTTATAATTATCTTTTCAACTACATAAATGTGTCTTATACGTTCAGTATATGTATCTTCATGTCATTTACAAGTTCAAAAAAGACCAAAAAGGCACACATCGAAACATTAACGGCAGATGATAGAATATTTTCTTGTGTTTGCCAACCTGTTAGAGTTTTTAAAACCTTCCACGATGAACTTTTAATAGGCACGCCAGTAAGAATATAAGCATAAAATACTTCTTAAAATTAAAGTAAAATCTTCCCAACTATGCTAAAAGCTCTAGCCTGTTATATATGAGCAAAAGTACTAATTAAAAACACTAGCATCTTAGAGAAATTTCCTTAAATCCAAGATTTTGAAATTCTCCTCTGGCTAGCTCTAATGAAGCTCAAAACAAAACACAAAGGTTTGTACTAATAGCCCATCCTCCTAAGGGTAGAATTATTTTTATTGCTAGACTTATAGCAATATTAATAAGAGAAACCTCTCAAGAAATTTTATAATGCCATCTAACTTTTCAAATTTGTAATTTAAAGGGGAAAAAACAAAAAACTAAAAATTAATTTTCACTGCAACACAAAGGGGATTCATGAAGGAACAAAGAAAATGCTAGCTAGGCTGACACAAACTCTCTGAAATAGAATTTAAGATCTTTGTATAACCTAATTATCATTAACTCTTATTTATTATTATTTGGTTGGGGGAGGGGGGACAATAGAAAAATTAAGGATGAAGAATTAAAAATAAATACCTCTTTCTTAGATGTTCTGCTTCCCCTTTCTCTATAGTGAGTAGAAAATAAAGAAGACTGTAGCAACAAGAAGCCAGAAATGGCAGTAGAGTCTCACTAACTACACAAGTATGATCCAGGAGCTTACAGATAACACCAAAAATACAGCCAGCCGTGCTGTCGGGAATTACAGTCAACCCAACCTAAGCAGAGAAAAACAAGATTAATTACGGTTTCAAAACAGCCCCCCTCCTCCAAATAAAACCAAAACCTGTTAAATCATGATTAATTTTACATCATTTCTACTGAAAACTGATATATAACCTAACACATGCCACCTGCCACACCTTAAGGTCCTGTTTTCCCTTGAGAATTTAATCCCTAAATGACTGTGAAAACATGCAAATGCAAGAAGTGCTATTAACCCAATCCACTGCCTCCCCTTCATGACAAAATCTTCTAAAATCGTCTGTAAAATGTCTATTTATAGTGAGAACTATTTAAAGGGACTGTTTCATGCATTCAGAGAAAATCTTGATACCAACAATCATACTTAAAAATGTTTAGATTATTCAGCCTGGAAAACTCATATCTGGCACCACTCCTATGCCAGGTAATTAAACGTATAAATAGTTCATTTAAAAATTAGCCTTCCTCTGCACTTTGATTTAGTCATTCAGACATGAATAAACATACCTCCACTGGAGTCAGTAAAAGATATTACTAGAGTTGACTGCTTCACTGCCCAGAAACCCAGGCAGGGTCATTAGGGTTTGCTAATTCATCTAGAATATACCGTATGCATTGTTGTTAAGGCAGAGTCTAACTTGTAACTGCATATATACATGGTTTCAATCTCCTGGAGACTACTGTTGAGGAATTATCTTAAAAAGTCTGCAAATTCTGATGTCTTAACTTTCTCCACAGGCTGCCTGAAAATAGTGGCCAAGACTTACTGGCATATTGATCTTTTACTGATGAATGTATTCAAAGGAGAATGTAATCTCTGGAGTGGAGATGGGAGAGAAAAGTTGGCATCGTTGATGACACAGGGATAAGGACTGGAAGTTTGATAGCAGGGAGAAAGTACTAGGAATTCAAAGCAGTACTCTATTGCAACTCAAGGGAAATAACATTTTTAAAAGAGAAAAAGGGGTCTGGATATGCTTATATTTTATCCAAACAAGTGTGTTTCCCAAAGATATAATTTGGGAGCCCTCTTCTGTACTATAATACATTATCATAAAAAGCCAAAAATAAGAATGTAAACACTGGAGGAAGTTAGAAGCCACTACAGAGGTATACCTAATGTGAATTTTATACCAATGGAAATGAGACACCCAATATCAAATAACAGGTCGGTCTCAGGGTTGAGTCTCCAGCTTCCAGCGACCACACCTTGTGTCGGGTTAGATGATGTCCCTATTTTGGACCCCAAACCTTCTAGGTGGAACCCAGACTCCAGTCTAGATGTTAAATTCTCAATACACTGAGGCCAAGCACATATGAATTACAAGAACATTCGAAGTTGGAAAGTATTTGAAGTTTAATTTTCAGGTCCCTATTTCACTGATGTAGAAAAGTGAGGTCCTAAAAAGAGACTTTTCTCAAGGTCACACAATTAAATTAATAACAACCAGGAAAAATACCAAGATTCCTTAGTTCTTGCCAATGCATCATGCTGCAAGAGGCTATGGTATCGTTAAGCTTAGAATTCCAGACATGCTGTTTCTGTGGCTATGGTCAACTTTATCCTAATCAATGCATCTTGTGTTCTTTCCTAAGAAGTTTAAGGATACTTACCAAATGCTTACTGATGGCACTTTGCAGGATGTCAAAGCTCTGACTTCGGGCAGGAATAACCAATAAACTGTGAAAAACTGCCTGTCAGAAAAGGAGAAAACCAGCAACCAAATCAGAACATTTTAGGTCAGAAACAAGTTCAATAGACTCTTTTTTTTTTTTTTTTTTTTTTTGAGACAGAGTCTTGCTCTGTCGCCCGGGCTGGAGTGCAACCCAGCTCACTGCAACCCTGGTGACCCAGCTCACACTACCACACCTGGCTAATTTTTGTATTCTTAGTAGAGATGGGGTTTCACCATGTTGTCCAGACTTGTCTTAAAATCCTGGATTCAAGCAACTACCCACCTCACACTCCCAAAGTGCTAGGATTACAGGTGTGAGCAATAGTTTCTTTTAATACTTACTTGCTCTGCATATTAATAGGAAACACATAACAAATTACTTTGAAGATGCAAATGTCAAAGATCAAACTAATAGATCTTATATATGGCCTAATTTTCCAAATAATTCATCTACTAATCATGTACTGAATACTGAGCTAGCCCCTGCTAGGTGCCATGCACAGGAATAAAAGGAGGAGAAACCTCTTCTTTCTCACAACCCTCAAGTAGCTTACAATCTACCAACATGGAGACTATACAGTAAGTTCTCACTTAACAACTTCAGCAGGTTCTCGGAAACTGTGACTGTAAGTAAAACAATGTATACTGCAATCATTTTTTCCCTAATCAATTTCATTAAGAAATGTTTTTCACCCAGGCCTGGTGGCTCCTGCCTATAATCCTAGCACTTTGGGAGGCCAAGGTGAGAGGACTGCTTGAGCCCAGGAGTTTGAGACCACCCTGGGCAACATAGTGGGACCTCATCTCTAGAAAAAAAAAAAAAAAGTTGGTCAGATGTCGTAGCATGTGCCTGTGGTACCAGCTACTCGGAAGGTTGAGACAAGAGGAACATCTGAGCCCAGGAGATTGAGGCTGCAGTGAGCCATGATCGTGCCAGTGCACTCTAGCCCGGATGACAAAGTGAGACACTATCTCCAAAAAAAAAAAGTTATTCAGGGACCTGCCATGTATGTCATTTCAGTTTCCTAAGCAACCTACTGATGATGTTAAGTGAGGACATACTGTATTTCTGTTGAGTACTACAACAGAAAGATGTGAGTGATGTGAACAAACGGCTCACAAAAGCTTTTTTGCCCACCTGATACAGAAATGTATCACAAAACAATATTTATGACCCAGAAAATACCAATATCCTCTTCAACTTAATCCCAACACCGCCTCCTACTCTCTAAAGGTAAAAGAAAAATCTGCACAAAAAGTAGTTAGAAGTAAACTCTAGTTTTTTGTTTGTTTAGTTTGTTTTGAGATAGTCTTGCTCTGTTGCCCAGGCTAGAGTGCAGCAGTGTTATCTTGGCTCACTGCAACCTCCACCTCCTGGGTTCAAGCAATTCTCTGCCTCAGCCTCCTGAGTAGCTGGGATTACAGGCCCCTGCCACCAGCGCCCAGCTAATTTTTTTGTATTTTTAGTAGAGACAGGTTTCACCATCTTGGCCAGGCTGGTCTTGAACTCCTGACCTCATGATCCACCCACCTTGGCCTCCCAAAGTGCTAGGATAACAGGTGTGAGCCACCACACCCAGCCAATCCCTAGCATTTTTAATTTCCTAAGTTCTTGGAAAAACAAGAAAAGTCAAGAACAGTACCAAGTCCTTCACAGATGTCACAGCACAAACTCCAGAATCTGATACAGTATACTACCAAAAATGAAATATGTAGAAAAATCACATGAAAAAACAAGAATGGTGGAAGGAAGAATGTCACTCTAGGAAGAGATAAGTCATTTAAGTTCAAGAGAACTGTCATTTAGCCCTTAAAAATCGAGACTTTTCATACTTATTATTTATAGATTTGAGAGTGGGGGGAGAGAAATCAACAGATCTATATATTATTTCTCTATAAAATATCTTGTATATTGATATAACCCAGAGATTCTACTTGGTAACTTTTTCTTTTATACCTATAAGTAACAATGAGAAAAACCTCATTTCCAAGGCCATCTTCCTACTTCAAAGCAAACATGGTGAATATTTTCATCAAAGGTAAACCACATTTGAAAAGTACATATTCAATAATGACCACTTCCCTTCCACCTCCCCTTGCTGCCCTAAGCAATTCAGTTCTAAAGCCAATGGGTGGGGCCGAGCTAGGTAAACTTTGGCATTGGATTCAGTGGAAGTACTGAGATGGCCCGGAGTAGACTGCCCCCAAAAACCAGAGTCCAAATGGAGATGAGAGGGGTGGCAGCAAAGGAAGACTGACTACAGAGAAACTGATCAGGTAAAACTATTAAGTGTAACTGGAGCCAGGAGAAGGCAGGTACAAAAAAGGAACAGGCTACAACTAGAATAAATTCTGTGGTGGTGAATGACTATTTCATGTCCAATAGGAGGATACAGCAAAAGCAACACCAAACAGCAATGAGCACACCTAAATTCCACATGTTGGCTTCTAAATACCATTCTCCACTGTTCCTTGTAGAAAACTCGTCTGTCACAACTACTCTAATATAATCTCCTCTTTCACAAATCAGAAAACACTTGAACTTTCCCCAAGTATCATACCAAGAAAGTTACATGTGTTACCATAACCATCAGAGGTTGAGCTTTCCCTGAGAATTTACAAGTCACCACACAGACCCTGAGAGATAAAAGCAAGCTGAAAACCTAAAATGAATGTAAGATTTCAAGACCTGTAAGTAAATACAGTACCAGGCACTAATAGAAAGAGGACATCATTGGCATGACCCTAGCATTATGACCAGAGTCGAACAAAGCCATGAGAGAAGTAAGTTAATATCTGTAAAATATATAGTCCCTAGAGATAGGAAGAGCATGAAGAGAATTCAAAATAGAATGAATAAATAAACTGAATAAATAAATTGGTATACCAACAACAACAAAAGAATTAGGTTGTAACTTGAACCTAGAGACTACCCTGTTGAGAACACTGTCAAAACTGTTTAACAGGCTGGGCACAGTGGCTCACGCTTGTAATCCCAGCACTTTGGGAGGCCAAGGCATGCAGATCTGTTGAGGTCAGGAGGTCGAGACCAGTCCGGCTAACATGGTGAAACCCTGTCTCTACTAAAAATATAAAAATTAGCCAGGTGTGGTGGTGCACACCTATAGTCCCAGCTATTCAAGAGGCTGATGCACAACAATTGCTTGAACCCAGGAGGTGGAGGTTGCAGTCAGCTGACACTGTGCCACTGCACTCCAGCTTGGGTGACGGAGTCAAACTGTGTCTGAAAAAAAATGAAAATTAAAAAAAAGAGAAATCAATAGGTATGCAGTCTTCTTGTACGGTTTTGGTATCAGGTGATACTGGTATCACAGAATGAATTAAGAATTCTCTCTTCTCTCCTTGATTTTTGGAAACAATTTCAGGAGAATTGGTATTAGTTCTTCTTTGTACATTTGGTAGAATTTAGCTGTGAATCCATCTGGTCCTGGGGTTTTCATTCTTTGGAGATTTTTTTATTACCAATTTAACCTTACTATTCATTATTGGTCTGTTCAGATTTTCTGTTTCATCCTGGTTCAAACCTTGGGGAGTTGTATATTTCCAGGAATTTATCCATTTCCTCTAGATTTTCCAGTTTGTAGGTGTATAGTTCTTTGTAACAGTCTCTGTGCTATTAGTTGTTATCTCCTTTTCATTTCTGTTTTTATTTGGATCTTCACTATTCTTGGTTAGACTAGCTACTGGCTATCAATTTTGTCTTTTTGAAGTACCCATTTTGCATCTTGTTGACCCTTTGTATTGTTTTTGATCTCTATTTCATTTAGTTCTTTGTTATTTCTTGTCTTCTGCTAATTTGGGGCTTGGTTTGTTTTTACTTTTCTAGTTCCTTGAGGTGCAATGTTAGGTTATACTTTTCTGATATAGACATTTAATGCTATAAATTTCCCTCTTAGCACTGCTTTTCCTGCATCTCATGGGTTTTAGCATAATTTGTTTCCATTTTCAATCGTTTCAAAATTTTTTTGAATTTCCATTTTAATTTCATTTACCCAGTAATTGCTAAGATGCATGTTGTTTAGTTTTGCAATACATCAACGTAAAACAATGTGTTTGCATCGTTTCTGAGGTTCTTCTTGGTATTAATTTCTAATTTTGTCCCACTCTGGTCTGAAAAGATACTTGGTATGATTTTGATTTTTTAAAATTTGTTGAGATCTGTTGTGACCTACCATATGGTCTATCTGGGAGACAGACAGTTCTGTGGGCTAATGAGAAGAATGTATATTCTGCAGTTTCTTGAGTAGAATGTTCTGTAAATGTCTGTAAGGTCTACTTGGTCTACAGTTCAATTTAAGTCCAATGTTTCTTTGTATCTTCTTTCTCAATGATCTAATGCTGAGAGTGGGGTGTTAAAATTGCACTGCTGCCAGGAATGGCGGCTCACGCCTGTAATCCCAACACTTTGGGAGGCTGAGGCAGGCAGATCACCTGAGGTCGGGAGTTCGAAACCAGCCAGACCAACATGGAGAAACCCCATCTCTACTAAATATACAAAACTAGCCGGGCATCATGACGCATGCCTGTAATCCCAGCTACTTAGGAGACTGAGCAAGAGAATCCCTTGAACCTGGAAGGCAGAGGTTGTGGTGAGCCGAGATCGTGCCATTGCACTACAGGACTGGGCAACAAGAGAGCAAAACTCCGTGCCCCCAAAAAAAATATATTGTATTGCTCTGTATTTCTTCCTTTAGGTCTAGTAATACTAATGGAATCTGGATGCTCTGGTGTTAGGTGCATATATATTTAGAATTGTTATATCCTCTTGCTAAACTGATCCCTTCTTCATTACATAATTTTCTTTGTATTTTTTGAACCTGTTTTTTATTTGAAGTCTGTTTTACCTGTAAAGTATAGCTACTCCTGCTCACTTTTGGTTTCTGTTTGTATGAGTATCTTTTACCACCTCTCTAATCCCAACTTTCAGCCAAGAAAGTACTTTTTGGCTTTCAGGATTTTTCTGTTTTTGTTTTTTCCTTTCAGCACTTTGATTATGCCATCCCATTGTCTTTTGGCCTGTAAGGTTTCCACTGAAGTGTGCTGTTAGTCTGATGAGATTTTCTTTATAAATGACTAGACACTATTCCCTTGCTGATTTTAGAATTCTCTCTTTCATTTTGACTTTAGACTGATTATAACACGTCACAATGAAGTCCTTTCTGCAATGTATTTTCCTGAAGACTGCTGGGCCTTCTGTATCTGGATGTCTAAATCTCTTGCTAGGCTTGGAAAATTTTCATCAATTACTTTGTTGACTAGGTTTTCTAAGCTTTAAATCCTTCTTCCCCTTGGGAATACCAATAATTCATAAGCTCAGTCACTGTACATAAGTCCCAAATGTCCTGAAGGCTTTGTTCATTCCTTTACTCCCTATGAACACAGACATAAAATTCCTCCACAAAATACTTGCAAATCAAATCTAAAAGCACATCAAAGATACTACACCATGATGCAGTAGTTTCTATCTCAGGGGTGCAAGAATAGTTCAGTATACACAAATCAACAAATGTGATACTTCCTATAAACAGAATTAGGACAAAAACCATATGATCATTTCAAAAGACACAAAAAATCCATTTGTTAAAATTCAGCATCCCTTCATGATAAAAACTCTCAACAACCTAGGCATCGAAGAAACATACCTCAAAATAATAAAGGCCATATGTGACAAACCCACAGCCAACATCATACTGAATGGGGAAAAGTTGGAAGCATTTCTTGTAAGAAATGGAACAAGATTTCTTACAAGGATGCCCACTTTCACCACTCCTTTCAACATAGTACAGGAAGTCCTAGCCAGAGCAATCAGGCAAGAGAAAAAAAAATAAAAGACATCCAAATTGGAAAAGAGTAAGTTGAATTATCCCTGTTTGCTGATATGATTATTTTTTAAGAGATGGGGTCTCATTCTGTTGCCCCAACTGGAGTTCAGTGGCAGAGTCATAGTTCACTGCATCCTCAAACTCCTGGGCTCCAGCTATCCTAGTAGCTAGGATATCCAGCCTTCCAAGTAGCTTGTACTACAGGTGCATGCCACCACATCCAGCTAGACGGTAGTATGATCTTATATTGAGAAAAACTTAAAGATTCCACCAAAAAAACAGATTTGAAAATGAAATCAGTAAAGTTTTCAAGATGTAAGATCAAGTTATAAAAATCAGTACATTTCTATATACCAATAACTATCTAGTTGAGAACAAAAATCAAGAAAGCAATCTCACTTATAATAGCTACCAAAAAAAAAAAAAAACACCTAGGAATAGGGCTGGGGGTGGAGAAAAAAAGAAAAAAAACAACAACCTAGGAATATATTTAACCAAGGAGGTGAAAGAGCTCTACAAGGAGAACTAGAAAACACTGATGAAAAACAAATGTAGATGACACAAATGGAAAAACATCCAATGATCACAGATAGGAAGACTGATGTCGTTAAAATGACAACACTATCCAAACTAATCTTTAGATTAAATGAAATTTCTACCAAAATACCAATGTCATTTTTCACAAAATTAGAAAAAAAAATCCTAAAATTAATATGGAACCAAAACAAGAGTCACTGTATAGCCAAAGCAATACTAAGCAAAAAGACCAAAGCTAGAAGTATCACATTACCTGTGATACCTTACCTACAAGGCTGTAGTAAACACAACGTGGTACTGGCATAAAAACAGATGCATAGATCAATGGAACAGAATAAAGAACCCAAAAATAACGGCTCATATTTATAACGAACTCAGCTTTGACAAAGTCAACAAGAACATACATTGGAGATAGGACAACTTTTACAATAAATGGTGCTGGGAAAATTGGATTGCCATAAAGAATGAAACTGGATCTCCCTTCACAATATACAAAAATCAACTCAAGATGGATTAAACACTTAAATATGAGACGTGAAATTATAAAAATACCAAAAACCTAGAGAAAACTCTTCTGGACATTGATCTGGACAAATAATTCATGACTAAGAGCCGAAAAGCACAATCAACAAAAACAAAAATAGACAAACAGGACTTCATAACACTAAAACATTTCTACACAGAAAAATAATTACCTAAAGAAACAGAAAACCTGCAGAATGGGAGAAAGTATAGGCAAACCATGCGTCAGACAGGAGACTAATATCCAAAATTTACAATACAAGGAACTCAAACAACAACAAAAAAATCAAATAATCCCATTAAAAAGTAGGCAAAGGACATGAATGGGTATTTTTCAAGAAGACAAACTGGCCAAAAAAGCACATGAAAAAATGCTCAACATCATCAATCTTCAGAGAAATACAAATTAAAACCACAAAGAGATATCACCTTACATCAATCAGAATTGCTATTAAGACAAAAAATAACAGGTTTTGGTGAGGATGCAGAAAACAGAACCCTTATACGCAGTTAATGAGAATGCCAATTAGTACAACCTCTGTGGAAATCAGTATAAAGATTTCCTGAAGAACTGAAAATAGAACTACCACTCGATATAGCACTCGCACTACTGAGTATGTACCCAAAGAAAAAGAAGTAATTGGCTGGGCGTGGTGGCTCAAGCCTGTAATTTCAGCACTTTGGGAGGCCAAGGCGGGCAGATCACAAGGTCAGGAGAGTTCAAGACCAGGCCTGGCCAAAAGAGTGAAACCCTGTCTCTACTAAAAAATACAAAAATTAGCCAGGCATGGTGGCGCATCTGTAGTCTTAGATACTCAGGAGGCTGAGGCAGGAGAATCGCTAGAACCCGATTGGGGGAGGGGTGGGGGGAGGGGGGGCGGAGGTTGCAGTGAGCCCAGATTGCACCACTGCAGTCCAGCCTGAGCAATATCAAGACTCCGTCTCAAAAAAACAAACAAAAAAAACTAATTACATCAAAAAGATTCCTATGTTTATTATGTTTATTACAGGACTATTCGCAATTCACAATAGCAAATACATCGAATTGACCTAAATGTCCATCAACATATGCATAAAGAAAATGTGATATTTACATACAATGAAATACTACTCAGCCATAGAAAAGAATAAAATCATGCCTTGTGCAGCAACACGGATGTAACTGAAGGCCATTATCTTAAGTGAAACAAGTCAGACACAGACAAACAGCGCATATTCTTCCTTGTAAGTGGGAGCTAAATAATGTCTACTCATGCACATAGAGTGTGAAATGACAGACAATAGAGACTGAAAAAGGTGAATGGGTGGGAGTGGTGAATGCTAGGAGATTACTTAATGGGTGCAGTGTATGTGCATTGTTGGGTGACAGATACTCTCCGATACCTGATCTTGCATGTAACAAAACTGTAATTGTACCCCATAAATTTACATACACACACAAGAGAATAAAAATAAACTTAAGAACTTAGAAATGAAACAAACCCTTAGTATTAATGTTTGTGATATTTTCTGTGTGTTTAGTGTAAGTATTTATAACATTTAAGACAAAATTTTGCCTATTAGGGTAAAAGATCAGCCTTATAATTCCAATTTAAAACATGTCAGCAGCTGGGCATGATGGCATATGCCTATAGCCCCAGCTACTCAGAAGGCTGAGGAAGGAGGGTCACTTAAGCTCAGGAATTCAAGGCCAGCCTGGGCAAAATAACAAGATGTCTAAAAAACAACACACTAAACCAAACCCCAAAACAGAAACAAAAACCTTTTTATAGTCAGTAGTTAATTTAGACTTGTGGTTTTAATTTGAAGTTTCATTAAGTAGTACTAAAACATATGATTTCCCACATTTATATGTTTAATTTATTAGGTATCTCTAAGATTTACTTCAATCATTGTGAAGGTTTGTCAGGAAACTGAAGTATTTGAAAAATACTGTTAAGGTTAAGTAAAAAAGTTTATAAAAGGAATAAAATTAAATCAAAGTCCTCTTTTAAATGTTTAAATTTACTTAAAAAATAGGCGGCCAGGTGTAGTGGCTCACGCCTGTAATCCCAGCATTTTGGGAGACAGAGGTGGGCAGATCACCTGAGGTGACGAGTTCGAGACCAGACCAGCCTGGCCAACATTGTGAAACCCCGTTTCTACTAAAAATACAAAAAATTAGCCAGCTGTGGTGGCGCATGCCTGCAATTCCAGCTACTTGGGATGGAGAGGCTGAGGCAGGATAATTGCTTGAACCAGGGAGGCGGAGGTTGCAGTGAGCCGAGATAGCACCATTGCACTCCAGCCTGGGTGACAAGAGCGAAACTCTGTCTCAATAAATAAAAATAAATTAAGACTTCTAAACCAATCAAAACTTAAAGAATTTGGGTTTTAAATTTAATTTTAATAAGCTACATAGTAATTCTTAAAACCAAAGAACTGGTGAATAATCTTCCATTTAAAAAGTCACCTTCAAAGATACCAACTCTTAAGTTTTACCTTCAGAAACTCAAATTCTTCCTCTTACATAATGTTTTCCTCTTTTAAAAAGATGGATCTATCATTCAAATTGCTGATCTGTTCTGTTCTAGTGGCATAATTTATAAAAGAACACTTTCCTTTTCAAACTTACTTCTCCTACCCAAGATTATAAGCACTTTAAACAACTATCTTTGAAAATATCTCACACAAGGCAACTGATATATACTAACTATTGCTGGTTGATGAACTGAATTTTAATAATTACCAGTTTCTTTTTAAATGAGCTATTACCTCTGTTACATCCCAATGGTGTAAAAATTGATCCAAATCTGTAAGGTAGAGAAGCACAGGGGAAAGCTGTGTCTGGATGACATGAGGAACTCCTCGAAGGCTCTGAAGCCAAGTCAGCTCCTCTTTTGAAAACCCTAATTCAGGTAACAAAAAAAGCCAATTAAAAAAAAGCAGTGACATTTTTCATAATTTTTTAAAAAACAGAGATGACATGTCTTCAAGTGAACATTCTTTAAGCTACCTTGTTTACTCTGAGCTTCTGCATTTCATGCAATATTAAAAAAAAACAAAATTCTAGCAATGGAGGCAGTTAAATTCATATAATTATATAAAAGATGTGATGAGACCCAATCTATACTATAGCAAGAAACAGGTTTTACCCCTTCTACTTGGGTTTTGACACTTTTACTTAAAGTGAAAGACATCATCTTTCCAATTAATGGTAGGTTTAAAAGAGCAAATGTGCAAGTAAAAGCAATAATATACTCCTACATATGTATCAAATGCTTTAGGCTCTTAGAGATAATAACCCTTCAAATGTCTTAAAACTGCCCTATCACCCTAAGTGTTTTTACTTTGACAATATGTGTATAGTTCATTTAACAATTTCTGGTTCCCCTTACCACCTCTATTACATTTGGCCTGACCTACACAACCAACCTGCCAAAGTCCCTCCAGAAAGGCAGTTCTCAGAATGATCAGAATACCACCCATGTGGCCCAGCCTTATCTACCTTGATGTTCAAATACTATACTTCTGTAAGCACAACCTAAAGAGGCATCGTCTAGTTTCATAGCCACACCATAGTACTGACTCTCAATGAGCTTTCTAAAACCACTAAAAACTTTTTGACAAATACTATTATTAACAAAGCCATCTCAAATGTATACTTTCAAAAATATACAACAAACATATAGGAGTTTAATTATCTTCTTAAATATTCATCTTGCTAGATTCAGCACAGTATTGGAATTGCCAAGTTCTTTTTGGATTCTGACACTATATTAACTCTCCTAATTTCAAGTCTTCAGAGAATTTCAAAGAATCCCATTATTATCCAAGTATAAAATGAAAATACTCAAATAATACAATTATTTAAAGTAATAGTAATACATCAAACTTAAAAATACAATAACATGACATTCAAATAATGTTCAGGGTTTTGATACTCATATTGTAAGAGATTTAAAGACAAATCATCCATCTTCCTGCCTCAGGAGCCTAACAATGTAGGTTAGAAATATTCCTTCAAAGATTTCCACTTACTAATCACAAAAATCATTCCAAGATAGAATACTTATCATCTTCAAAACTGAACCAAACCAATAAAATGGCAAATCTTACGAGGAGAATTATGATTCATATTAGGATTTTTCTTTTTTAATCCGGCACGTGAATGTGGTTACCTGTAAGTGTGGAAAATAAGAAGCTGAAATAGTCCACATCACTCATCAACCAGTCTTTAGCTGAATACTTCCACCCAGAAAATGACGATCTATAATAAACAATGGGAGAACTATTACCAGAAGTGACCAAGCTAACAGACTTTTCAAAGGTAGCATAGTACATAACCATTTTTCTTTATTGAAAACAAGTTTCATGTAATAGCTCAAAATGAAACCCACAGTATGCACTGTTTTAATTGTATATCCAAGGACTCAAGTACCATAGTAGGAAAGTTTGAAATTCAAGCATATTAATATAAAGTTTCATTAAAAAGCATACTTGATCAACATATATAGTATAACAGAAAATTTCCATCCCATTTGAAGATCAGACTCTAAGGAGCCAAGATAAAGTTTTGCTTTTCAGTAGTAGGTTCAGCTGCTATGTATTTACTATTTGATTTGTATAGTCTAAGCCTCAGTAAGTGAGTTAACTTTAAATAAGCTTCAGCTTCCTACATAACTAAGCAGAAGTATCTTAATTAGGCAAACAAAACTTATCTTTAAAGCCACTATAAGGCAACTATGTATTCTTATTCTTAGCAAAGTTGTAACTAGGTCTATTTCACAATAGTGCAGCTAAGGTATTGGCAGAGGACTCAAAATTAATTGCTAAATGTAAAGCAGCTTCTCATTAAATGAGGATTATTTGGTTCCTGCTATGAGATCAGTTTCTAGTGTCTCCTTTAAAAATTCCCTTCACAGTAAGGCTGGAAAGAAAGAGAACAAATGCCAACTATGGGTATTGCAAAAAGGCTGAGAATATACAGACAAGCTGATACTAAACATATTATCACAGACATCTGAATAAATATCAAACAAAATTAGGAGCTTCTAATTCACCTACAAGCACTTATTTTTTTTTTTTTTTGAGAGGGAGTTGCACTCTTGTTGCCCAGGCTGGAGTGTAATGGCAGGACCTTGGCTCACCGCAACCTCCACCTCCTGGATTCAAATTCTCCTGCCTCAGCCTCCCAAGTAGCTGGGATTACAGGCGCCTACCAGCCTACCACCACGCCCAGCTAATTTTTGTATTTTTAGTAGAGACAGGGTTTCACCACATTGACCAGGCTGGTCTTGAATTCCTGACCTCAGGTAATCTGCCCACCTCAACCTCCCAAAGTGCTGGGATTGCAGGCATGAGCCACCACGCCCGACATTGGCCTTATTAATATTCTTAAGGAGGGGACAGACATAAAATAACGAAAACGCTCTTCTTGAGTGTCATTCCCACGTGATAAGCAAAGGTCTGTGAAGGCAATAGCACAAGCTAAAGGGGTTATAAAAAGCATAGATGCTCAACAGAAAGAAGTACAAAATAGTGGTTAGAAAACAATTATCCTCTTGAACCTAATGAAAACAGGAAGCAACTGTGCCATCCAGTGGCCAAAAGGGGAGCAAACTTATTTAACAGCCTATTTAAAATTCTGACCCTGTGAAAAGTGATAAATGACAAGCAATATATCACAGTCTTTAAAACTATGAAAACCATACACACTTTCCAAGCCTGAACACTTCTGCGAGTAAAAGAGGGTGCTGGCGCTAATTACGCTGGGCCAAGAGGAGTAAAATGGAACTGTTCCCAGCAGACCAGGTCATATATTCACCCTATTTAAAACCCAAGCCAACTTCTTAATGCAAGCCAATCTCTCCTTCCTCAGAGATTTTATATAACACCAAAGAGCATCTTTCCATATTTATGCTTTATGTTCCCCCAATCTGGCTATAAATAAACCAGGGTAGAGGGGTAAGAACTGACAAAAGGCCACTGGATACTGTTATGGAACACCACAAGTAGAATGGTATGAGGAAAATGTCAGATTCTAAAAAAACCTGTAATTCGTTGCTAAAAAGGTAGAGACAGCAATTCTAAACACATTTTTGAAAAGCTGAGAGAAAATAAACACAAACAATTTCTAGCTGATGGGTTTTTAACACATGGAATCCCTGCTTAGGTGGTACGTGTCCTGCCATTAGATAAATGCTTTAACAGAGATGGCAAGGTATCAGAACTACAAAAATTGAGTTAAACTTGATTTCACAGATCAATTAATGTGACAAGATAAAAATCAGAAATGAGTAAAGGAGTATTTCAGAAAAATTAATCTGGCAGCAGTGCACAGGATGCACAGGACTGAGAAGCAACATTGTAAGAGTGTAAGTGGGAAATAATTTCAAAATGGGCCATTTTATAGTCATGGTCAAGAAGACGAGGTATTACGAAGAGAAAACTAAAGATATGAAGTAACCCAACATATGTGTGAATGAACTAAACTTAGTCTTTTTTTTTAAGATGGAGTCTCCCTCTGTCACCCAGGTTGCAGCGCAGAGGGACCATCTCAGCTCACTACAACCTCCGCCTCCTGGGTTCAAGCAATTCTCCTGCCTTAGTCTCCTAAGTAGCTGGGATTACATGCACAAGCCACCACGTCCAGCTATTTTTGAATTTTTAGAAGAGAGAGGCTTTCACCACATTGCTCTGGCTGGTCACAAACTCCTGACCTCAAGGTGTTCTGCCCGCCTCAGCCTCCCAAAGTACTGGGCTTATAGGTGTGAGCCACCACGCCTGGCCAGTTTTAAATTATGACCCTATGAAAAGTGATAAAATGATAGTGCCATGGGCTCAAGAAGGCTGAAAGTCCTAATTCTATATTCTTTTTAAAAAGGGACTACTTGGGCGGGTACACTGGCTCACGCCTGTAATTCCAGCACTTTGGGAGGCCAACGCAGGCAGATCACCTGAGGTCGGGAGAGTTCGAGACCAGCCTGACCAACATGGAGAAACCCCATCTCTACTAAAAATACAAAATTAGCTGGGCATGGTAGTGCATGCCTGTAATCCCAGTTACTCAGGCAGCTGAGGCAGGAGAATCGCTTGATCCTGGGAGGCAGAGGTTGCAGTGAGCCGAGATCCCGCCACTGCACTCCAGCCTGGGCAACAAGAGCAAAACTCTGCTTCAAAAAAAAAAAAGGGGGGGGGGAGGTGGGAATAATACACCTATATAGACAGAAGTCTACTAATGGACTCTGTACAAACACTAAAATTAAAATTTAATTTGGTATTTTTAACTATAATGAAAATCATTTATGAGTCCATATTATCAATATTTGTAAAATTAATATATTTTCCCAACTCTTGCCACAAATCTCCACAAAAAGAAATGTTAAAAAACAAAAAAGATTTTAAAAAAACATCCTTGACAAAAGTTACTAAACATAAGTGAACAGATGTTGATGAAGACATTAAATGCATCTTCCAAGGAGAATCAATTGCAAGAAATTCAGAGTGGTTTAACTGAACTGAATGTTAAGTTACATCCAAGGAATAGAGTGCCCTCTACTGGAAGTCAAATAAAAAACCTCTTAAATTATAGAAAAAAACATTTAATTTATAAAGGCCTAGCATTTTGCTTATACAAAACAAATGGCAGTTTTTTCATCTCTAAAAAGAAAAAACGTGAGAAACTAATCAGTATTTAAAATTCTTTTAAAATATGATCAGGCCCCCTCAAATGTGCATATACAACAAAGAAATAGGCTGGAAGCAGTGGTTCACGCCTGTAATCCCACCACTTCGGGAGGCCAAGGCAGGTAGATCATGAGGTCAAGATATTGAGACCATCCTGGCCAACATGGTGAAACCCTGTCCCTACTAAAAATACAAAAATGAGCTGGGCGTGGTGGCACGTGCCTGTAATTCCAGCTACTCAGGAGGCTGAGGCAGGAGAATGGATTGAACCTGGGAGGTGGAGGTTGCAGTGAGCCAAGATCACACTATTGCACTCCAGCCTGGCAACAGAGTGAGACTCAAACTCAAAAAAAAAAAAAAAAAAGAAAAAGAAAAAGAAAAAAACTAAACCTTGAATTTTTAAATACAAACAATGTTCTATTTATATGTTTTGCTCTCTATTTTGGTAAAAGGAAACTTTATTGTCAGTTATGAAGCACACCTCCAGTGACCAGAGCCAAATGTCTGTCCTATACTGGTATGAACAAAGTCTACTAAGAGTAAGCTACTCTTACCTACCTGAGATAGGGGATCTAGACAAGAAAACTTTTCAACTGCAGTCTAGATTTCTTTTTTTCTAGATTTCTATTTCCGCCTAAAACCACATCAGACCCTTCCCATGAGCCACAACCAGTAATACTGCAGAATACTAAAATATTATGACTGTAAGATATATATATGAGGATACTTCCAACACAAACAATATAAAACCTTTCAGAGTAAAATAGCACAGCCACTATGGAAAATGGCATGTAGAGCTAGCTACTTGGGATGCCAAGGCGGAGGATCTCTTGACCCCAAGCCTTCAAGGCTGCAGTTAGCTATGATCATGCCACTGCACTCCACTCTGGGCAACAGAGTGAGACCTCATCTCTTAAAATATTAAAACTTTTAAAGAAAGGTTAAAATGGTAAATTTTATGTTTATTATACCATCAGAAAAAAAAAGTGAGAGATTACAAGTGATTCTGGTCTCAGTTCACGAGCTTATTTAATTCACCAGTGACATTAAATTCTTCTGTATTGCAATTCCATAAGAACAAAGGTTTGAAGTAGGACACTCTCACCTACCAAAAAGCCCTTATTATGCACACTTTTGAAAATTCTTTCAACCCTTATTCCAATCTATAAAAATCATTAAACAAGTAACTTGAAACTCTACCGAGTGATATCAACAGAGTTGTAATTGCTGCATTAAGAGTAAATGAAGGTAGTGTATGTGACTTCATTCCGTAATTCACAAATTACCAGTAAAAGGGGAAGAAGATTATACACTTAAAATATAGCTCACTTGAGCATGCTACCTCATGTGCAGTATCCCGATAAGCATGGCAGCCAAACTTGAACTGAGTCTTCCCATAATACAGCAACGACTTAACCGAGAAAGCAAATCAGTAGGCAGACTGGGTAGGAAATATACAAGCTGAACCAAACGCTGCTGAGAGTCTCCAGGGAGAACCACCACAGTGCCTTCTTGTGGATCTAGTGAGGTGGACAGACATATTAAAATCAACTATGAAAGATATACAAACCAGATATTAATAAAGCAGATCAATGACTTCCATTGAATTATAGGCTAACATTTTATGCTAAATATCCATTACTTAAAAGCATAATATTACTATCATAAGGCACATATGCACAGCTTGTTATGCTACTGCACAAAACACCAAGCATAATTTATTTAAAGATTTAATATCCAAGTGTCTTTTTAGAAATAAAACTTTCATGGGAGTAAAAAGGAAAAGAGATTGGGCACAAAGAAAACAAGCAATTTTGCTAAACAGTGACAATTACAACATCAACCTGACTTAAAAGACTTTGCTGTGTGGTATATATACACCTACATATATATGACCAATATTGAAGATACATATTTAAAACTATAACCCACAAAAGTGGAAACCACTCAAATGTTCATCACTAGACAAATGGATAAATACCTGTGGCATATCCACACAATGAAATACTACTCAACAATACAAAGGAATAAAGTATTGATACTTGCTACAACATGAATAAATCTTAAAAATATTATGCTAAGTGAAACAAGTCAGACACAAAAGGCCCCATGTTATAAAATTCCATTATAAGAAATATCCACAATAGGCAGATCCATATAGACAGAAAGTAGGTAAGTGATTTCCAGGGGCTGGGGGAAGGAAGGAATAAGGATAAACTACTAGTCAGTACAAATTTATTTTTGGAGTGATAAAAATGTTTTAGAATTAGATAGTGGTGAGAGTTGCACAATCTCAGGAATGTATTTTTTTCTCTTTTTTTTTTGAGACAGTCTCACTCTTGCTGCCCAGGCTGGAGTACAATGGCATAATCTCGGCTCACTGCAACCTCCACCTCCTGGGTTCAAGCGATTCTCCTGCCTCAGCCTGCTGAGTAGCTGGGATTACAGGCACGCACCACCACGCGCAGCTAATTTTTGTATCTTTAGTAGAGACAGGGTTTCACCATGTTGGTCAGGCTGGTCTGGAACTCCTGACCTCATAATCCACTAACCTCGGCCTCCCAAAGTGCTGGGATTACAGGTGTGAGCCACCATGCCCGGCCAGGAATATATTTTTAAAAATTCATTGAACTGTACATCGTAAAATGGTGAATTTTATGATATGTGAATTATATCTCAATAATTATATACATACATACATCCCAGTTATAACTAATAATTTTGCTTAAAATATTACTTAAGTCAGTTCCAGAATAAAGAATATACAAGTCATACAAGATATTCATTACGATTAAATAAGTAATAAAGATATGTCTTGCCAAAGGAATTTTTAAGTATCAGATTAGTTTTGAATTTATGAATAGCAAGTAGTTTGAAAGACAATTTAAGAATGTAATAGCATCTACAATCATTAACCTTTTATATTCTAATAAATAATACTACTGAAAATGAATTTACTGGCTGATGTTTTGTTTTGGCAATGGTATCACTGATTTAGACTAACGGAGAGGCAAACCTACAGAGCACCTCTTAAAAACTTCTTTTGTTTATCAGGGTGGACCAATGACTACCTACACCATTAAACAAACAAACTCTTACCATAAATTCGGAGGGCAGTAGCTTGTAAACTCTTTAGTAATTCTTTATTTGCTCGTGCTGCAGCAGTATGAATGATATCAATAAGCTGTGTAGAAAGCTCAGGATTTCGGGAGCCAAGATGAGCAAGTTGCAACGGTAAACCAGCCAGCCAACGGGATAACACTTTACTACGATATCTTAGAAAGGCCAAGGAAGAATAAAATGTCATTCTCAAAGACAAGGAAAACAAATTTAAACAAAAAAAAAATTTAAACCAACACATCACAAAGTGACTAATTATGTACAAATAATAATACATTATTCATTTAAACATCTGAGAGCCTACAAGATGCCAGCATCATCTTTCAGGGCTTTACCCCCTAAATTAATGTTAATTGGGGGCAGTATCTAAGTTATACTTTTATTTTGAAGGATGAAGACACTTAACTGAACTATTTATCATAACTGGTGTTATTGTATATTAACAAATGTACACATTCACCATAAGTTGCTCCAACACAAAATGGCTTCAAACTTGTGCTATTTTATTCCTTTAGAAAACCTGGTAGAGTGCAAATGTCTTGAATAATAGTAAACATTTTTACTAGGTCCCCTGAGAGGTTGATGATTCTATCATTGACTCTGCTGTCAAGACAGACCTGAACTTAAGTCTCAGCTCTGCTACACATTAGCTACATAATACTCACCAATTTAATTATTTTCTGCTTCCTTCTATAAAATGGGAGCTAACAGTATCTACCTCAAAGTAGCAGTATGAAAATTACCAAGGTTATGTAAAGTACTGGCTTAAAGTAAATACTAGAATATGTTACAACTACCTATGTATGTTGAGGTATCCCAAATCTGTATCTTCCTCTCAAACATTTCCGGCTATGCCAAATAAACCTCAAACTCGCCTTATTGAAAAATTCCTGAGTTTCACTCTTTTGTTGTTCCTCTCTGATAGCACCAAGCTAGGCCAGAAACTTTCTCATTTTCCACTGCCCTCACTGTTATCCTATAAGCCTCAGTATGTCACTAATGGCTAGAAATTCAACCTCTAATTTTTAAGCAAAGAGAAAAGGCTGAGGTTGTTCCAACTGTTCCTTGGCTACAAGTGGACATGTAGAAATGCATGCCTAAGCAGTCTTTTATTTGTTTAAATATGGGTATAAAGTTTACTGGCACTATTATGTAGGCTTCTTTTAAAATTTTATATCATTTCTTAAATGCAAGCAAGTAGGATTAAAAAGAATAAGCTTCTCCAAAGATTTAATCTCTCTAAAATTAAATATTTAAACAGACTACAGAAAAACTCAGCAAGAGAAAAAGGAAAAATAACAAGATTTTACCTGAATCTACAAGATCTCAGTTCTTCTGTCTGATATATTTTACTGAAAAACTTCAATAACAAAGTTCGAACTGGAAGGATAAGGCCCCTCTGCTGATATAATGTATAAACTGCCTTAATAAGAGTCTCTGTGTCCTCTACAAACAGAAAGAAAACAACTTGCATATGAATAAAAAAATGTTTCTTAAGCAGCCCCCAAATTCCTCTGAATGCATAAAAGTACTTTAAACTTGGTTCCTATGGCAAAGCCAATTTTAGCTACAAACTGACAGCTACCATTGAAGTCCTACAGCAATGGCTTAATAAAAATGTCAAACCAATCAGTAGTTACAATATAAATTTTCTTAAGAACAAACCTAGGAACGACAAAAACCAAGATACCAGAAACACGATTTAGATGGGAACCAAATAGGAAAGCTTTGTTTTGAATCAAAGAATTAGTAAGTCACTCTAAAACTGACTTAATATAACTTAACTTCAAGCTAGAAGAAAGGTAAAGAGACAGGGAAGATTCATTCCATATGAATCAAAGGGAAAAGTTCTCAATTTCCAGTCAAACTAGATCAGAAGATGGTAGAAATCTTTACCAATTTGCTTCAGAGCAGACCTACCCACTTAGAGATACTGAACCATAAACAATTTTAGTATTCAAGTAGACAGTAGCTACCTTTTATGGCTCGAATATAATTAGCCTGACTACATGGAATGTTTAGAAGTCGTCATTTCAAAGCTAGACCTTAAAATAGCACGTATAAGAGCTCTACTCTTAAATAAGGGCAAAGTAGCATTACGTACCTCTGTTTGGTTGTATTTGCATTAACCTCCAGGATACTCCAAGCAATCTGTTCAGTTGCTTACTATTTAGCCTAGAGCCATCTTCAAGGGTCTCTGTCACAAATTTCCTTATCAATTCTATCCAACTGCAATCCTTTTGCAAAGTTGTGGCATTTGCCAGGGAGACCATGATATCAGACAGTGTTAAATTCAGTAAGAGATGATCTATGTTATTGGAGAGAACTGTGCAATGCTTGATGCTGGAAACAAACAAAGACACACACGTCTATAAAGTGTTACATCTATCATGCCTGCTTCATTAGGATACTTAAAATAATCTATCAGTGGATTTTTTTTTTAATTCCCTTCTAGAATTAATAGATGACAAGAAGATAAGTACATAAACAAGATTTAGGCCACAGTTCTATAAATAAACCATTTCATTATAGAATCAGAGTTGTTCAAAGAAGGTACAAATCAGAGTGTATACAGCTCAATTCATTACTCAAGGTGCTATTCACACAAAATGTAAGTGCCCTTATGTTTTGCTTGGGAACTTGAAAGATAAGACTTAAAAACCCTGACACACCTGATTTCTTTTAAAAGAGATACTTATATCTGGATGGAAATCACAGTAGATCTTGGTTCTGCTTTTAACTAATCATCTGACTTAAAAGAATCACTAGTCCTTCCTGGCCATAACTTTCTCACATGTGTAATAAGGTGACATATCCAGGTAAGCACTGATTTGAAACAATTTTATAATTCACATATTAACATCAGTTTATTCACTCTAGCCAAACAAAACACAATTTCAAAACACCTCAAGTATTTAAATAAAAACAAAATTTGCAACTTAAACATACTCATTTCAGACTGTAGTATATTCAACAGCAGAGCTTATTTCTTTCATGTTTCAAAAACATAAAGCTGGCTGGGCATGGTGGCCCATACCTGTAATCCCAGTGTTTTGGGAAGATGAACTGGGAACACTGCTTGAGGCTAGGAGTTAGAGACTAGCCTAGGAAACACCGTGAAACTCCATCTCTCCAGAAAATAAAAAGAAAATTAAGGCCGGGCACAGGGCCTTACCTGTAATCCCGACACTTTGGGAAGCCAGGTAGGTGGATCACCTGAGGTCAGGAGTTCAAGACCAGCCCAACCAACATGGTGAAACCCTATCTCTACTAAACAGACAAAAAAAATTAGCCAGGTATGGTGGCATATGCCTGTAATCCCAGCTACTTGGGAGGCTGAGGCAGGAGAATCACTTGAACCCAGGAGGCAGAGGTTGCAGTGAGCCAAGATTGTGCCATTGCACTGCAGCTGGGCAATAGGAGCAAAACTCCATCTCAAAAAAATAATAAAATAAAATTAGTCAGTCATGCTGACAAGTGCCTATAGTCCTATCTACTCAGGAGGCCGAGGCAGAAGCATCACTTAAGCCCAGGTGTTTGAGGTTACAGTGAGCTATGATCACACAACTACACACCAACCTGGGCAACAAAGAGAGACCCTATCACTAAAAACAGAAAATAAAAATGTAAAGTTAACTAAAGCCATAAATGTCACAAACCAATCAATTTTATTTTTTTTGAGATGAAGTCTCACTCTGTCTCCCAGGCTGGAGTGCAGTGGCGTGATCTTGGCTCACTGCAACCTCCGCCTCCCGGGTTCAAGCGATTCTCCTGCCTCAGCCTCCGGAGTGTGGGATTACAGGTGCCTGCCACCATGCCCAGCTAATTTTTTGTATTTTTAGTAGAGATGGGATTTCACCGTGTTAGCCAGGATGGTCTCGATCTCCTGACCTTGTGATCCGCCCACCTCAGCCTCCCAAAGTGCTGGGATTACAGGCGTGAGCCACCATGCCTGGCCAAGCCAATCAACTTTAAAGGAAAAGATTAATCCTAGTTAGGCTTGAGCAAGGACATGGTAGTAAGGAACCACATATACATGAGAAGTGAAATAAAAGAAATCTGGCATTATCAAGCATCAAATATAAGACTAGGAATGACAAATGAGACTTAAACGGTAAAATGGAACCAGATTATAAAGAGCCAGAGGCTAAGGACATCAAAATTAATTCTGTAATCAAGGGAACATCATGGTTGCAAACTTCTTTCAGAGAGATGATTGTGTGGATACAAAGGGGAAAATCAGAGTTACAGGCTATAAACAAGCAGTTGTGGGGCTACTACAGCATTCCAAGCAAGAGATGGCAAGTCCAAGAACCAGAGTCAATACTGGTATGAACTGGGAGAAGGAGGGCATTTAGAAAGAACAAAAATTAGCCAGATTTAAAATGTGCTTAAATATATACAAATATATGAGCCTGAAGATGGTGGAGACAGGAGTAGTAGTCATCAAGGATTCTAACATTAGTGATTAAATTGATAGACATGATGAAGAAAAAGGGGCAGAGAGATTCAGAAATTAATTCTACATTACATATGTTGAGCCTAAAGTATCTTAATTCCAGATGAAGACGGCCAACAATAACTCAATGTACAAGTCTCACATTGGAAGAAGTATGAGCTATTTAACAGAAATTACCCATATGACCACTCCTAGTGGCAAAGAAAGCTGGGAAACCTAGTTTTTATTTTGTGTAGTGATACATCCAGATGAAAATTAGGAATCCTGTCATTAAGAAAAGAGACAATAAACACTGGGATAGACTTGCAACATTTCTTCTACACAGGTAGAGCTTTGAAAAATTTACCCTAATTTTATCTCAAGCAGCATAATCTATTATGATCCAGAAAGTCTCAACGGACATCTGCAAACCTGAGAGAGTTCCTTCTGCTCCTCTAATAACATATACAGAAATTTTAAAGACTAAATATACCAACCGACAATTCTAGGAGGAAGGCAGATTTCTGATGAAACTTCAATTTCCAGTAAAGGTAGTATAGGTAATTATAATCTTGCTGAAAATAACTAGAAGTGCAAGATTCCAGCACTCAAGGTTTGGTCCTGAGGGCAACCGTCAGTTCCAAAGAAAAAAGCTGCAAAACTAAGGCAACCTTTTAGTGGCCCCACAAGAAAAGGATGTCAAAAGTCAAAGCCTAGGACCTGCCAAGACATCTTTTTTTTTTTTTTTTCTTTTTTTTGAAAGAGTGTTGCTCTGTCGCCCAGGCTGGAATGCAGTGGCACGATCCGCCCACCTCAGCCTCCTGGGTAGCTGGGATTCCAGGAACACACCACCACACCCAGCTAATTTTGTATTTTTAGTAGAGATGGGGCTTCCCCATGTTGGCCAGGCTGGTCTCAAACTCCTGACCTCAAGTGATCTGCCCGCCTCAGCCTCCCAAAGGGCTAGGATTACAGGTGTGAGCCACTGTGCCCGGACAACTTCCCTAACCTAAGCTTGGCCCTTAAAGGTTTCTCTCCCAGGGAAGTAAAAACCAGTCTTAAGATAAACCTGAATCCTAGTTCTGCATCATTCTAGCAGTTTAAGGAATAATTATTCCTCATCTATAGATTCAACACAATCCCAATCAAAGTTCTAGCAAGCTATTTAATTGTTGACAAATTGATTCTGAGGTCTATATGGAAAGGCCAAAGACCCAGAATACTAAACACAAGACTAAAGCAAAACAAGCTGGGCATGGTGACTCATGCCTGTAATCCCAACACTTTGGGAGGCCAAGGCAGGAGGATCCCTTGAGCCCAGGAGTTCAAAATCAGCCTGGGCAACATAAGGAGACCTCACCATTTAAAAAAAAAAAAAAAAAAAGAAAGAAAAAAGAAAGAAAAAAACCAAAACACTAAAGCAAAACAAAGCTGGAAGACTCAAACTCCCCATTTCAAGGCTCACTGAAAGCTACAATAACCAAGACAAGATGGTATTGGTGAAACAATAAACACACATGAATTAATGGAGTAATGTTCATAGCAGCATTATTTACAACAGCTAAAAGAAAAAACCCAAATGCCCATTGACAGATAAACAAAATGTTATGTGTATGTATTAATACAATGGAATAGTATTCAGCACTGAAAAGAAATTATGAAGCCATTCAATGAAACGGAAGAGCCTTAAAATGAATATTGCTAAGTAAAAGACACCAATTGAAAAGCATATATACTGTATGACTCCAACTATATGATATTCCGGAAAAGGCAAAACTATGGAGACAATAAAAAGGTTGGTGGTTACACCAAGAACAAAGGTAGGTAGTTACCAAGAGTTACGAGGGAGGGAGGGATGACAAGCTAGGCAAAGGACAGAGGATTTTTTTTAGTCAATGAAACTATTCCGTATGATATTATAATGGTGGACACATGTCTTCATACATTTATGAAAATTCACATAATGTGTAACACCAAAAGTGAACTCTAATGTCAAGTATCACTTTAGGTGGTAATAATGTATTAAGAATGGAGGTCCATCGACTGTAACAAATGTACCACTCTGGTGCAGGACGTTGACAGGCCACACAAGTGTGGAGGCAGGGAGTACACTACACCGTACGATGTTCACAAGATGGTATCACCTAATGACACATTTCTCAGAATATATCCAAGTCACTAAGTGTCACGCAATGTACATGCGAACTCTCTGCTTTCTGCTCAATTTTGCTTTGACCCTAAAATTTCTCTAAAAAATAGTCTATTTAAAAAAAAGGAAGAAATGAAATTTTAATACATACAACAGCATGAACCCTGAAGACCTGTTAGACACAAAAGGACAAACGCTGCAATATTCTACATATAAGAGGTATCTAGAACAGGCAAATTCATAGAGACAGAAAGTAGAACAGTAGTCACCAGGAGCTAGAGGGAGAGGAGTAAGTGAGGGTTATTTGAGTACAGAGCTTCAGTTTGGGATGACAAATTCTGGCGATAGATGGTAATGATGATCACACAATAATGTGAAAGTACTTAATACCACTAAACTGCACACTTAAAAAGTGGTTTAAAAGGTTAATGTTATATATATGTTACCCCAATAAAAATAAATTGTATCTTTTTTAACTCTACTTCAACCTGAGATTTAAAAATGTAGACATCAGGTTAAAAATACAGACTGGGCATGGTGGCTCACGCCTGTAATCCCAACACTTAAGGAGGCTGAGATGGGTGGATCACCTGAGATCAGAGTTCAAGACCAGCTTGGTCAACATGGTGAACTCCTGTCTCTACTAGATACAAAAAATTAGCCAGGCATGGTGGCACATGCCTGTAATCCCAGCTACCTGAGAGGCTGAGGCAGGAGAATCGCCTGAACCCAGGAGGCAGAGGCTGCAGTGAGCCAAGATTGCACCACTGCACTCCAGCCTGGGCAACAAGAGTGAAACTCTGTCTCAATAAATACAATAAAAAATAAAAGTAACAATACACTGAGGGTACATGAATAAGTGCAAGCAACACTGGCCTAGATCAGGGGTCCCCCAACCCTGGGCCACACAGACTGGTACTAGTCTGTGGCCAGTCAGGATCAATGCTGCACAGCAGGAGGTGAGCAGCGGGAGAGTGAAGCTTCATCTGTGTTTACAGCTGTTCCCCACTGCTCACATTACTGCCTGAGCTCAGCCTCCTGTCATATCAGTAACGGCATTAGATTCTCATAGGAGCACGAACCCTATTGCGAACTGTGCATGCAAGGGATCTACAGTGCATGCTCCTTATGAGAGTCTAATGCCTCAAGATTTGTCACTGTCTCCCATCACACCCAGATAGGACTGTCTAGCTACAGGAAAACAAGCTCAGGGCTCCCACTGATTTTACATTATGGTAAACTGTGTAATTATTTCAATATATATTACAATATAATAATAATAGAAATAAAGCACATAATAAATGTAACACACTTGAATCATACCAAAACCAACCGTCCCACTTCAGGTCCGTGGAAAAATTGTTTTCCATGAAACCAGTCCTCATAGCAACATGGTTGGGGACCTTTGGCCTAGACCATTGTTGACTTCCCTAACTTTGATTTGTGCCACCGTTCACAGGCTATTTGCTAAGTATTTAATGCACTTACTTAAGAGTAGTCTGCAGGCCCTCCAAAAATAAGTCACTGGTGGGAATCTTATGAAAAGTAGGTTATACTGTCAATCCACCTTTGCTAAAAATCCCTCAATTTCATCATCTCAACCTCTTCATAAAGTTAATTCCTTTTCCTTTTTTCCCATTTGTATCTCAGCACACTGTCACTTCCATCAGGGCAGCCTTCTCTAAGATAGTCTTTCCTCCATGAAAGATCAGGACCAACTCCTTATTACATACTCCTGCATTAACCTAAACTCTTCCTTCACTATATTTACCAAAATCAGTCACTGATTAAAGAATCAAGTGAAATAGATGTCTTTTTCATTACACTGTACTCCATGAGAACTAGTACCCTATTTCCTTTACCACAAAATGCTCAGCAACTAGTACAATAAATGCCTTGCACATTAAGAGTCCAATAAATTTACTGAATGATACACCAATACACTCTTCAATAATTTATTTATACTGAAGTCTACTAAATCCTAAACAACTTAACCACAATTTAATCACATTTTGATGAAAATTATATATGGAATGCCTTATCTGAAAAAATACACATATAATTCCCTATCAATACTTCAAGAGTTCATGGACTTTCTTTCTGAAGCTTACTTATGAATCCCAGAATAAAAATTCAAATAACAAAATTGTATGGGGGGAAAAAAATCTAACATTTTGCTTAATAAAGTGTCCTTTGATTCTGTCCCAACTCCAGAAGCTCCCAAAAACAGTTCTGACTGAACCAAAAGTCTTTAATGCCAAAAGGATCTGAAAGATAAATGAACTCTTGAGTCAAGAAATGACTTCCACATCAAGGCCAGTGAAGAAATCAGACTGGACCCAGATCCATGCTCTCCATCCATTTCCTAATCCTGTAGCTTTCTTACATGCTATCTCCTCCAGTTACAATAGTCTCATTCCTTGCATTTCTGCCTGCTGAAATCATTCACGTTCAAACCCAGTTCAAATACTACTCTTCCATTTAGCTTTGTCTGTTTATCCTAACAAGAAGTGATCTGTCTCTTCCTATGAATTCCTATAGCACTTAGTTGTACAGTTCTAATATATACTGCTTTGTGTTACATATGTACATTTACTTCTCCTGCCAGTTACTGAGCTGTTTCTCAGCTTGAAAGTCACCCTCTACACTCTGCTTTGTGACCCGGGGGTTGGGACTCCGTGACCCATATTTTTCCCTTTGCAGATGGTTTATTAGGCTCTGCTAATAAAGAGGTGGTAGAAAGAGACTAGAAAACTGTAAGAGGAAGATGGGACACTCTTTGTTTGCTTGCTAGTTTTGTTTTTGTTTCCTATTGCTGCCAGTTGTCAATCAGTAGCTCTTCTTCAGATCATTTGCAGTTCATTATAGCAGCCATAGCAGGCTCCACTTTATAGTTTTTCTGACACAGAACCAGAATCATCATGCCTCTAAGAAACGTCAGCACCAGCCAGCCAGCCTCCCCTTTTCAAAGTACTGGGCCCTAGCCCCATAGGGCCCTTGCTCTCAGCTCAAGAAAATAGTACCTGCTGAGGAGCATCCCTTTCTCTGAGGTTAGAGTTTTGGCTCCTTTTCTCCAAGCTTCTTCCTTGTTCTCCCAGTTCTACCGGTACTATCTTCTTCCTGTAGTTGCTACCTCCATAATACCTAACTTCCTTTGTATACCTAGTTGATAATTCTTCATATTAAATTCTCTTGCTGAAAAACCACTATCGTGGTTTCTGTCTCATGACTGGATCCTAACATTCTTTTATGATTTAGAATATAACTGCTTAAGGGTGGGCGCAGTGGCTCACACCTGTAATCCCATCACTTTGAGAGGCTGAGGTGGCCAGATCACTTGAGGTCAGGAATTCAAGACCAGACTGGCCAACATGGTGAAACCCTGTCTCTACTAAAAACACAAAAATTAGCCAGGCATGGTGGTGCACACTTGTAATCCCAGCTTCTTGGAAGGTTAAGGCGGCAGTATCACTTGAACCCGGGAGGCAGACACTACAGTGAGCCGAGATAGTGTCACAGCCTGGGCAACAGAGTGAAACTCCATCTCAAAAAAAAAATAATATAACTGCTTAGGAGAGCAGGTTACATAGCTTAAAAAATCTCACCCTTTCTATCACAATACTTTGTTCCATCTTGTTCATGGTAAGCAACCAAAATAAATATTTAGTGAATGAATGAAAAACTCTTATGCCTAAAATACTGCTTCCAAGCATATCCTCTGAACCCTGTTCAAAAAACCTCAATGATTCTAGCTAGTGTATTCCCTCTGATATATTTAAGAGCCTTTGGCAGACTTTAAGATCCCTTGCAAGTGTTTGCTCATTTACAGGAACTACATTATTAGTGTTTTAGCTTGTACCTGCTTGTCAAATTTTATTACATAAGTTGTTCTCACATTTATCTGCTCTTACTTGATGTAGTCACTTTAAATAATTTCTAGACTTACTATTTTTTTTTTAACCTTCACCTTCTGATCAGTTGTCCTTTACTTCTGATTTTCCTCCAATTATCCTTCTTCCTTCAGGATACTGATATTAGTTTCACTACCAGGTTCCTCATGTATAAATGAGAGCAAAACTAGATGATCATCACAATATTCTCTTAAGAGGTTCAATAACCACACAGTGCCTCACCCGAATAAACCATCCACCTTGGCAACTTTTATTAAATTTGTATTTACATAAGCTGATACACTCATCTAGCACAAAAAAAAAATCATTTTACAGACAAACAAAAAAACTGTTAATCACAGGACTAAAACTGACTTGTCCAAAAATCAGCCATACTACTTTTATTTTCATAAAATCTAGACATAAATAAGCAGCAGACTACAAAGTTCCCTATTAAGGCTAATTATCTTCTGATAATTTCAGGTTAAACAGCTTTTCAAGGTTATATAGCGAAAAAGAATCAAAATACCTTTTATTTGCCTCTTTCCTTTTGTGCTTGGTTATTTCTTTTAAGGCATATGGAAAACGACTCATAAAATGGTGTTTGAAATCAATAAGGTAGTTCTTTCGAAGCCATGACTCCTATTGAAATAGCAAAGATTAGTAAAATCTACAAGAAAAAAATGTAAAATAACCAATAAAACTTGAAGAAAATTGACAACTTGTCAAATAAATGTCCCATCATAGTACACTTTCTACGAGTAATATGTGAATCAATTTTAAAATCAGAATGAACTGTTAAAGCATCCAGTTTTCATCCACAGATCCTTCTGGTGTTTAATAATTACTTTTACTTGCATTCTGTCTGCTGCTTAAGAGAAAAAGTGAAAATATCTGAGACTTAAGAAAATTCTGAATTTGGACCACTAATGCAATGTTCATGAAATACACAAGAAAGTCTTTCTTCCTGATGTTCTATCTGTACCATAACTCTGTTCTCTAGCAATTCTATTATTTCCCATTAAAGGTTAACAGTTTCACAAAGCAATGTATTTCCTTAAAATGCTTCGGTAGTTTTGGTGAATCTATCATTTCCCTCCTATGGAAACACTGTCTAATTCCAGATCAGAGTATTCTTTATTTCCTCTTATCCAGGGTAACCAACAATCCCATTTTGACAGAGACTGAGAAGATTCCCAGATGTGGGACTTGAAGTGCTAAAACAGCTGGTTACCCTACAGCTCAATTTTTCTTTTCTGAGAACCAAGTCTTGTTGCCCAGGCTAGAGTACAGTGGCACCATCTCAGCTCACTGCAACCTCCGCCTCCCAGGCTCAAGCGATTCTCATGCCTCAATTTCCTGAGCAGCTGGATTACAGGTGCCTACCACCATGCTCGGCTCATTTTTGCATTTTTAGTAGAGATAGGATTTCACCATGTTCACCAGGTTGGTCCTGAACTCCTGATCTTAAGTGATCCGCCCCCCTTGGCCTCCCAAAATGCTAGGATTACAGGCATGAGCCACCACACTCAGCCTTACAGCCCAATTATTGTTCCTCCTTAGTATCTTTACTAGGTTTTCTTCTTCTTGACTTCTAAATGTTTGGATTTGCCTAGTAATAGTACTTGAACCATTTCTGCCTGAGCTCCTGATTTTATATACAAATGTATACTTGACATTTCCTCAACTTCTGATACGCATCTTAAAAGTTAACATGAATAAAACCAAATTCTCCCTACCAAACGACCTTTCTCATTTGGGCAATGTAACGCTGGCATCATCCTTGACTCCTCTTTCTTTCATTATACATACCAACAGTCCTGCTGGCTTTACCTGGATCCAGCTACTTCTCATTATTTCAACCACTAGACACCATTACCCACACAGCAGCAGAGTGATCTTTTAAAACATAATCTCATGTTTCAAAATGATACAGGAAGGGGGAAAAGAAATGAGTGTATATATACATGTAGGACGGGACTGGTCATCCAAGAGATGATGGTTACTAGAGTTAGACTGTAAGTACCTGGGAATTCACTAGTGTTCTATTTTTGTAAATTCAACATATTAAAGTTTAATAAATATAATGCAGACCATGCCACTCCTCTGCTCAAAACCCTCCAATGGTCTTTTTGCCACACTCAGGATAAAATCCAAACTCCTTACCAGGGACCACAGAGTCCCACATGATCTGGCCACTCTAACTCTTCTCCCCCATCTTCAAATATTCTCCTAGTACCTCATTTGCACAGGCCTTCCTGCCATTCTTCAAATATGCAGAGCCTGTTCTCACCCCAAGGCCTTTGTACTCGCTGTTTCCTATGCCTGAATGTTCTTCCCATAGATGTTGACAACACTTGCTCCTTCAATTCATTCAATGACACTCAACTATCTTATTCTGGGACAGCATTTCCTGACAACCTATCTAAAATAGCTCCCCCCTCACTGTTCCTGCATACGTTCTCTTTATACCCTGTTTCACTTTCATCTTTCTTCCCAGTACTGACACTATATGTTTGTTTACTGTCTACTGACCCCACCAGAAGGTACACACCATGAGGGCAAGCACCTTTTTAACCATGTTTATCTCTGTAGCCCGAGTCTAGAATAGTACTATTCAAAAGACCTTTCTGTAATGATCAAACTGTTCTGTATCTGCACCATCCAATACAGTACCCATTACCCACATGTAGCTGTTGAGCACTTGAAACGTGGCTAGCATGACCAAGGAATTGAATTTTACATTTTAATTAAGAAGCCATATTTATTGATGCCCAATAAAGCTTTGAACAAGTACCTCGAAAAGCATGACTGCATCAGTGTTTGGTTACAAACTAACCCTCATAGGAAAAGGATAAAAGCAATGAGACACAAAAAGAAAAAGTAGCAAGCAAGCCAAGTATTAAATGCAAAGCTAAGACACCATTTTTATAACATATAATACTGACCCTATTAATATAGTACCCAAAAAAGCATAGTAAATCAAAAATTTAACGTTAAATTGTACTTTTATTTTTAAAACTAGCTATATCAAGGATACAGGTAACTAGCTATTAAGGAAACACCCAGTACTTCAGAAATAAACAACTTCAGTTGATTACTATTCAACCACTTCAAGTAAGACTTAATGTACCCTGAGACTTCTTTTCAAAACAAGGATCAAAGCTTTAAATTACTAAAAAGTTTTTTTTTTAATTATTTGAATACAAGTGAAATTTCTCATCTGTGCTGCAAATACTAGCAAACTAAATGCATTAAGCCGCAGCACCAACACATAAAAGCAAGCAATCAGTGGTCCTAAGACTAAACCTAACCAAGACACCGGTTTACCAATAGAAAAATCTACAGATTTTCTGAGAAAAAAGAGTTACAGTTCAGCTTATGGAACATGATTTGAGTTTAATGCCAAGGAATGCTATTTGGTTCCTCCTAAAGATTAGGCTGTGGCCAGGCAAAGTGGCTCATGTCTGTAAACCCAGCACTTTGGGAAGCCAAGGTGCAAGGATCGTTTGAGGCCAGAAGTTCAAGACCAGAACTTGTACTTTAATATCATTTTGTATAGAATCGTACTAACAATCTATCATTTTGAATAGATTGTACCAATAATCTACATTTTATACTCTGTCTCTAAGTTAATAGTTCTTTTTTTTTAAGATAATGGTTCTTATCAAGTTATTACAAATCTGTCAAGGTGAATTAAGATAATTCTACCAGTGGATGTTTTTAAATAGCATTCCTATCTGAATTAACCATCCTCCCTCAATTTATTTCAGTTTTATACAGTATCTCAATTTAATATTCTGGTCTTCAACAGTCTATGCAGTCTTTTAAACTTACCATTCTATATTAATGAGCTGCTAATAAGCCTAGTTGTAACAGCACAAAATAGTTCTAAATCATACTATTTTAAATATCCATAAAATTAAAGCAGTATTTAGATCCTTTGTTAATGTTATCCAAATGATAAGCTGACCCAAAACTTGCATAATTAATTTTCAGATTTTGTATTTTGGTCCTACTATTCTATCTAAATACAAACACTACTAACAAAGCAGTAAACAAAGTTTACTGGTGCTTATATGTAACCAAACACCAAAGAAGCTTGGAATTTTTACTTCTTGGCTCTCTAAAAATGAAAAAACTAGGCCGGGAGCGGTGGCTCACGCCTGTAATCATAGAACTTTGGGAGGCCACGGCAAGCAGATCACCTGAGGTCAGGAGTTCAAGATCAGCCTGCCCAACATGGCAAAACCCCGTTTCTACTAAAAACACAAAAAATTAGCCAGGCTTGGTGGCACATGCCTGTAATTCCAGGTACTCAGGAGACTGAGGCAGGAGAATCGCTTGAACCTGGGAGGAAGAGGTTGCAGTGAACTGAGATGGCGCCACTGCACTCCAGCCTGGGTGACAAGAGCGAAACTCCATTTCAAAAAAAAAAAAAGAAAAAACTAGCACTCAAAGTCCATGTTGAATATCATTACTTTTTCTTTTCCTTTTTATAGGACATCTTAAGGACTATCATTACTTTTATTTTCTATCTCAACATTTCAGACGATAATAAAGACTATTAAGTAATACTTTTTTTTGTTTTAAGGAGCTATATACCTTCTTACTGTCTCTAGCCTATATCACAAATTGCCATATGAGAAACAAGCTTTGCTTTCTCAAAATCATACATTATAGCCCCGATCAATTTTTTGCCAATGCATGCAATGAATCATAAAACATAAAGTCTCAAAACTGTAATCGATAAAATGCCATCTTATTTGAAAAAGCAATTCACAAAACATCCCTACAGATGATGGGTTAATAGCAATAGAATATGCTTTTAAAATACACACCTTATTACAATTCTGTAATGCTTTTCAAGATTATCAAATACTACTACACTTATCCCATCTTATTTTATGCAGCATACTAACTCATTCTAAACTTCAACTTGAAATAAAAATAACACAAAAACAAGAAAACTACCTTTTCAGTTTTATATATACACAGAAAACTTAAAGGATTCACACCTGCCTTGTCAAAAGTCCTTACAGCAATTCTTCTGAAAACCAGATGCTTCTGTTTGAAGTCTTGCTTCTGCAACTGCCCCTTTTAAGTGTGTTACCATATTAATTAAGCACCAACTTAATCTCATGGCTTGTTCCTCCTTGGTTGCACAGAAAAAGTATAGCATACACTATGCACTATATTCACTATAACACAACACTTAAAACAATTCAAGTCTAGCTATGAGCTCTTCAGTTTTCTCCATTTCTACTAGGCAATGTGGAATAAATTGAAAGAGACTACTTACTTAATAAGCAACTTTTAAAATCCTGTTCAGAGACCTTCAGAAACTAGAATGTTCCAACACAATCAATCTGTCATAAACAATACACCATAACACTACTGTGATTATACCTAATAAAAATTAATGGAATCGAGCATAATGAGTTACGCATTTCATGCTAAAAATATACACATTCACAAAAAACCTCAGAAAACTAATTTGTAGTTTTGTGCAAAACAAGTTTACAGTTAAACCTGGGGTACTTTTGAGAAAATACATAACCAATTAGTTGTAATGAGCTGATCTCTAATCTTCCCATTTATGATAAAAGGCAATACTAAGAAAATAAAGAACCATTAGTTCTCACCAATTTATGGGTTTCATCCTGTTGTTTAGAAAGTTTCCACAGAAGGGAAATAATATTAAGAATTTGTTGCATAACCTGTAGAGGTTCTCGTTCTATACCATTTCCAACAGGAGTAGCTAGTTGTGGAGGTACAGCTTCAACCCAGCACTCAATTAGCAATGGAATTATTATCTCAATAAATCCTTTCAGGTTTTCAGTAGATGACAGGCCTTCATCCACACCACTTAGTCCTCCAACTAGATACCTAATAAGGGTAAGAAAGAAAAAAATTTAGTGATTAAAAGATGTTTATTATCCCTTGCTAATTTAATCTTAAATATAAAGTAGTAGTAAAATGAAGAACCATAAGCTGATAATTACATCAAAACTAGTATGAAACATGAAACTCAACAAAGATGACAAAGCCAACAGATGATTATCAAGTATAGGCTTTGCTATAAATTAATAAATTAACATACAAATGACTCTTCCCAACAATAAATCAAATCAAATCATGAGTAACTATATGAAAACTATGAAAGACAACTGCATGTATTCCCACCAACAGTTATCAATGGTCAGCAGTTGTAATTCAATACAGGAAAACTGAGTGTGGACATAACTGAAATCCTTCTTACCGTAGCCTGAACTGTGAACTGACATTTGGCTGTGAACCCCCATTTTCATAAACCTGGATGTGTTGCTGGTCGTTGGCATGTTCCTTCCAGTTGATAAAAATGGAGTTGCTAGTGGCATGGGGATTTTCTTTTTGTTCCTGAAGTCCTTCACTTTCTCTCAACCTACTGGATCCATCTGCCAAGGCCTGAAGGAATTTACTGAGTCTCACTAAGACTTTCAGCCTCCATTGCTGAGAAGTGAGTCTCCGATTAGGATTTACAGAAAGTATCCAGGACTGGGATCTGTCTCTATTTATCAGTCCTTTGGACAGCTGCTGATGAGAAATAAGTTCTACAAAATTCTTAAGCAATATACTGCTACGGCCAGTAATTAGAGCTGGGTACTGTTCCAGCAGAATGTCCAAAACTTTTAAAGAGTCCTCCTGAATTCCTTCAGTAATGTGAGTCATGGCACTAGAGAGATGGGCACTTACCAAAGGAAAAAATGGAGAAATTTGTTCAGCTCGTATTTTAGGGGCCAGGAATTGAAGAAGTTGAACTGCTGCTAATCGTACATTAGCATCTTTATCTGTAAACACAGCAGTCACTTCACTTAATATGTTTGAAAGGTGTGCATCAATTATAAATGGGTATTGAGACAAAAGTTCTTTAAGTCCAAGAAGAGCACTTTGTTTAACCCCAGCATTGTAGTGATGCATCTGTGACAGCAAATCCTATAAATAAAAATACAAACGTTAGATGTATACTTACATACATATATCAATTTCAAATAAACATGCTTACTAACACAATACTAGTAAGCTGACACTCCTTGGGGAAACTGCTTCAATAAGTACTTTTTAAATGTTATTTAGCTTTCATTAGGATCAAAAACAGAAAAATACTTTCAGCTTAACAAAAACACGACATAATTTTCAGTTAGAATTTTCTCTCTCTACATTAACCTACATGTAGACTTAGGCACTCTATGATTTAAAGTTACAGCAATCACACCATCATTTATTGAAAACCTACTATGTGTACCAAACTTCATGGAAGGTTCATTTATATACTCTTAATTTGGCAGGCCCTTTCTGCCTGTTTTAAATGGTCTTTCAAAGGGTGTTTTTTATTCAGAGTGTACTACTTCACAATTTTATTTGTGGAATAATATGTAACCTTTGAAAAAACTTCAAATAACCCTAGTATTATTTAACTTTGAGGACTTAAAAAGCAAAACTAGAAATATATATATATATCCCCACAAAGACCTATACACAAACTTTCATAACAGCATTATTCTTAAGAGCCAAAAACTAGAAACTGAATTTTCATCAACTGCTGAGTGATCAACAAAATGTGACCTAATCATGCAATGAAATACAATTCAACAATACAAAGGAATGCACTACTGTTCTGATATATGCTACAAGCGACATACACCCAGGAGGAACCTCCAAAACATTGTGCTAAGTAAAAGACCAGTAAAAAAGGCCATGTAGTGTATGACTTCATTTATATGCACTTTCCAGAATTAGCAAATATACAGACATCAGAAGTAAATTAGTGATTGCCTGGGGCTGGGAGAAAGAAATGAGGAGTGATTCCTAATGGGTACAGGTTTTCTTCCTGGAGTGATAAAAAAATGTTCTAAAATTAGATTATGATGATAGTAGCATAACTCTGTAAATATAATAAAACCAATAAATTGTGTATTTTAGGTGAGTGATTTTAATTACGTGTAAATTATGGCTCCATAAAGTTGTTAAATTGTTAAGCAACACTTGTTCGACTTCAATTGACTTTGAGTATTTACTATGAACATATAACAAGCTATGTGCTGTACGGGTTCAAAAGTGAATGACAGGATTGTATCTTAATTAACTATAAAAACAGCTAGAAAACTATTCATCAAAAATTTGACATATCAAAAATAAGTAAGGATTATCTGCAGATATAGTCAGGCACCATGGCTCACGCCTACAATCCCAGCACCTTGGGAGGCTTTGGCAAGAGGACTGCTTGCATCCAAGAGTTTGAGACCAGCCTGAGCAACACAGTGCAACCTTGTCTCTACAAAAAAAATAAATTAGCCAGGCATGGTGATGCTCGCCTATAGCCCCAGCTACTTAGGAGGCTGAAGTAGGAGGATCACTTGAGCCCAGAAGGTCGTGGCTGCCGTGAGCCATGATAGCACCCCATTGTGCTCAACCTGGGTAAGAGACCTGCCTCAAAAAAAAAAAAAAAAAAAGAATTAAACCATCAAATAAGTATACGAGGGAGAAACAACTGTGCATTTCGTTTAGCAAATCTTTCTGGAAGAAGTGGAAAGATACAGCTGTAAGATAAGAGATCAGATTTGGGTAAAAGATAAACTCCAAACATCAATAAACCTTATGACCCTAGGCAAAGTATTTAAGAGTTGAAACAAATTTTCACAAAATATAACATTCTACATTATTCCAAATAAAATCTTATTTTATCAAAACAAGATGTATGGTTTACCTTTATGTTAAGTTTTCTATTGTTTGTTGGAAGTGATCCATCCTCTTTGAGTTGCTCAGGCAGATGTATAGTCTTTGTTTTAAAGTTTGTAAGAGTAGCATTTTGTAACTTGGGCTTCTTTTTACCAACTTTCAGTTTTACTTTTTGAAAATCATCTTGGCGTTTTCTTTTTTTAGTCATTCTCGACTACTATAATGAAAATAATTAATTAAAAGCAATGGATAAAGACAAGGATGAATGATAAAAGAAGAAAAAGGCATTTCCCAACACATTACGCTAACATTTATTTCAATCATAATCAAGAATTGGTGAGTATGCTGAAAGATCAAAATATTAAAAAAAACTGTTAAGAACTATTAAAAACTCAGTCATAAAATACTGTAACAAGGCAACAGCCTTGCCACTGTTTTGCAAAGTTTTTTGGGTCAGGGAACCTTTTGTCAAGCTATGTGCTAAATGGAAACCTTTTGAAAAGTGTTTTTTTCTTTTCCTTTGTTCCTGTGTAGGAGTGTAGCACAGACTTGCTAGAGATAAAACTTTTGTCTGCTGGTGAGCTCCTGATCTTTGTAAAAGCCCCAGAGGAACCTCTCTAGCAATAAATACCAAGAAAGTTGGAAAACCAATGTTATTATTTAATGCTGCCTATAATGGTTAGAAAAAGATTTATGAACCTAAGCTGAGCATTTGAAAAATGGGTAAGATTAAAATACACAGCAAGGAGAGTAACAGGCCTTTCATGAGCAAGGAAAACAAGGTAAAGATCAGGTGTAGGGGATAAACCCAGTACAGCAAAAGTAACATTCAGACTAGATATAAACAGAAAACAGTACTCCTCTTTGCTCACCAAAAAGGATAAAAAGCAGCATAAACAGAAATATGATGTAACAGGGAGATAAGGAACAAAGACCAGCTAAGCCACTATTAAAATAACTCAGGCATAACACCATGCCATCTTGTACTCCCTCCCCTGCTATACCACATTCCAAACCTTGTACCTACACATGAAATCTTTGATCTGTGTCTCTTACACATTTCCAGGCCACTACTTTAAAGAAGTTCTTTATTTCTACCATTCAATACCTTCCCCACTGGTACTCTTGCCTACTATCTAGTGTCTACTCTTTAGTCCACTGGCCCTCTACCAGTGCAATACTGAGCAGCTCAAGTTCAGAGAGCTCTCTCTAAACACAGAGCTCATGACCAAGGCTCAAGAGCTCTCAGCTGTTCCTATTCCTCACACACAGTAAAACCTCCTTAGCCTAATGTGGCCCCATCCATCCTCTCCAGCTTTATCTTCCCACAAAGTAACCTCTATCTAAAAAAAAACAGCCTTCTCTACCTGGAAGCAGCTAAATGATTCTTGAAGCCTCTTCCACACCCGCAAAAATAATGAGCTCTGCCTTCCACTGTACACCACCTGAAGTGGGTAACTACCTCTGGAATAAATAAAACTTCCCCTCATCTCCTGGTCTATCATAATTATCCTGTGCCTGGCCATAAAAAGCGGCAATGCTACAATGACGGCATAAAGAAATTGAGTAAAACGAAAGTTTCCATTATTACAATATTAATAAAATGGCCAGTGCAATACAACAGCTCAAGTTCAAGGAATTCCGAAGCCAATCAGCTATGACAATATACCCAAATTCACTTAATTACAGGGTTATATTAGATCACCATGAGCTAGGATTTCTCACAGGTTAAGAACCAATTCTACAACCAGATTGATTGGGTTCTTATCCAGACTCGTACTCTTTCTACCTGTATATTGTCCCAATCTCTATCTACAAAACAGAGATAATCATAGGATGAGGTACTACAATAAGAGTGTTTTACACAATTGCAAAACACCAGAACTGTGCCTGGCACATGGCGGTTATGCTCTAAGCATAAATACGTGCGTGTCCCTAAAGTCTCAGGATCAGTACATACCAAGCCCGGTACTAGATGCATTGTGTACCTTTGCATGCAATCCGCACAGAACCATGCAAGATAGGTGGTACTAAACGCGTTTTAACAATGTACGTCAGAAAAGTTTGGAAGACACTCATTTATCAAGAAGTTGAAGAGGGATTCATTCACAGAACTGAGCTCTGCAAATAACCTTTAACATACCAGAATTAACTTCAAGACTGTAAGTCTTCGTGGCAAAATAATTTACCTTATTTCATGTGACCCTATTCCCAAGTTTTCATCTCTTCCACATCTCTAGTTACCTGCCTGGCCTCTTTTAATACAAAAACGGTTTTAATTAAGCAAACACATGTGAGCTTTTCCTACAATTTTATTACTAGCTGGTACCAGAGACGAAAGTAAATGGTACAAGACATTCACAAAAATTAACTCCCTTCCTCCCCCACTCCTCTGGGTTCTATTTAGCCATTAACCACCTGATGAATCTTCAATAGTCTACTGTCAACTTTATGCCATATTATCTATCGCTTTGTATGAGTCATACTAACGCTTTCTGTCAGGAAAATTAAAGAGGGCTGACTGACCTTTCCCTGACTTTTTAAAACTAGTAATATTACGGGACACAAAGCATTTTCACACGAAAAATTCTGAAAGTTCTACTTGTAATTAACTTTAACTTATAACAAAAGATTTTCATAACAGAGCAAATCAAAAAGTCCCACTAAGCCACTTTTAAAGTAGGCGGTTTTTAGCAGAAAGTAGGAACGCCAGCCTCAGAGGCGGAACTCACATCACTAGTCCTTAGGTTTGCGATCCCCAACAGTTTCAAAGCTGAACGTCACATATTCCTACTGTAGGTCTTTCCTGCTAATTATAACAAAAGGCAGATCCTAGCGTTATTAGGATTTCAACTGAACTAAATTCCAACTATTAATAGTTTGCCTGCCACTTTCTTACCCTTCCACATTTCCACCTTCTTTTCCAAAAAAAAAAACAAAAAACACAAAAAAACCCCAGAGAGAACAAGCATATTGCACTCGGCCTTTGATAATTTCCTCCCAAATCCTTTAAACTCACGAGTTCCTCCAAACTCCACGGAGGGGCCAACCAGGCGCGATGGACTTCCCAAAAAGCAAATGCCCTCGGCACGGGCGACTCCAGAAAACTGTGGTCCCCTTCTGCTCGCTTAATTCTCCCGCCTGGGCTACCAGAGGGCGGAACATGGGACGTCTGCACATTCCCACTCTGCCTTCGGTGCTGCATCTATCCCAGAGGTAATATACACCGCGCTCCTACTCCAGTGGATGACGGCCAGGACCAGAGCCGGGGAAGTGGGGCCCGATTCACACACCTGGGCCTAAAACTCTCTGGGACCCGAAACTGGGCGAACCCGCTCAGTCACCTGAAGCTCCTCAAACGCCCCAAAGGGTCCCGACCCCGCAGTGCCTGCTGCACACCCAGGCCCAGCTCCGAGGGACGCCGCGGCCCAGACCGAGGGGAGCACATCGTCCACGGCCGACCCTGCCCGCTTGGGCCGCGGACCGGGGGCGACGGCCCCACCACGCTCAGTCCTGAGCCCCGGGGGAACCCGGCCCGACGGGCGACGGCCGCTCACCTGAGGACCCGGTCGCGGCCGGGACGCGGAGCCCGAAGAAAAAATCCAGCGAGCAAACGCCCACGGGGCGACAGCGTGCACCGCCGGCCTCACGCGCTTGCTCCCAGAGCGTATTTTCAAATAGCCTCGTCCTCACGCGGCCGCGTCTCCTTCCGCCGCCCGGAAATCAAGGCCCCTCCCCCACCCTGCTGTGCTCACGTGACCGCAGCCCGCAGCCGCGCGCAGCCGGGGAGGCGGGAGCGGGAGCAGTAGGCCCCGCCCACAGGGGAGGGGACCGCGCCGGAAGACCCCCGCTCCTTGGAAAACGGAGGGAGGACAGCGCTAGGTCCCCGGACAAAGCGGGGCGCTTGAGTCCAGCTCATAACTTCATAGGCCAGCAACTTAGGGGATGTGGGCCTGGTTACAGCTGAGCATGCCTTTTCTCTTCCCCCAAAACCACGGTTCTTCAGACCTGGAGCCACTTTCAGAGAAGAGTATGAGTTGAACTGAATTGAAAAAGGGAAGTTTGAGACTGCAGAAGATGGAATTCCTGGGGACGTTAAACTGGGCTATGATGGAGCAGATAGTGTTTCCTTAATTACAGCAAGAGACACCTAGTATCTAGAACCTGGAAGTCTTGGTCAATGATTCTTCCCAATATTTCAGTTTCTCAGCAGTAACATTCCTGCTACTAAAATGAAGTGAGAAATTAATTTCTGAAGTAAGAAATAAACTGAAATTCCTAGAAAAGAGATAAGGGAGCAAGGAGAATGAGCCTTTGAAAAATAGTCTTGACAAAGACTGGCATGACTGCATGGAAGAAAGAGCCCCAGGTAAGGACTAAAGACCTTGACTCAAATTGGTCTGTACACCTCACCAGATATAAGACTTAGTAAAGCTGGTGAAGATATTGACTCTCATTATATTGGGTAGGAATTCAAAGGAATGATGTCTAAATCCAGGGAGACCCAAGGAGACCCAAGTATTGGAACTAAAACCATGCCTGTTCCATAATCGGAGATAAAGAGGCAGCGCTAAAAACCCTGCCCTCCTTTTGCTGGCAATATGCACATCACCACCGTCTGTCTAGAATCTACCATAACCATAAATATTTGGGAGTCATTGGCATTATAAGGCATTATATTCTATTTAAAGCTATGAGACTAGATCAGAAGAGGAAAGATTTATTGCCAACTAGACATGTCCCCAAAACTCCAAACTTGTATCTAACAGTTTATTCAATGTTTCCTTCAGAAATCCAATATACATCTCAAGGTCAACTTGTCCAAAACAGAACTACTGATTTTCCCCTTGAAATCTACTCTTCCTACAGCTTATTCCTCTCAAATAGTAAGTCCATCCTTGCAGTTACTCAAGCTGAAACCTTTGGGATTTTGGTTTGGCCTCTTTCTTTCACACCTCACATCTAATCCATCTGGAGATTGATTCTCCTTTAAAGACATCCTAACTTTCACGAGTTAACACGTCTCCCCTGCTACCATTCTGTTCCAAGCCACTTCTCAATCATGCAGAAAGCCTCCAAATGCATCCCTCTTCTTCCCTCTTTGTCCCTCTTCCCCTTACAGTCTGGTATCAGCAGAGCAGCTGTGTAATTATTTCAACATCTAAATTAGATCAGATCACTCTTCTGCTCAAAACCCTTTAATGGCTCCCTATTTCATTTAGAGTAAAAGCCAGAGTCCTTATTAGGGCCTTCTGTTAGGCTGTTCCATCATGACTGTAAAGAAATGCCTGAGACTGGGTAATTTATAAAGAAAAGAGGTTTAATTCACTCATGGTTCTGCTGGTTTTACAGGAAGCATGATGTTGGCATCTGCTTGCTTTTGGTGAAGTCTCAGGGAGCCTTCAGTCATAGCAGAAGGTGAAGCGGAAACAGGCATGCCACATGTTGAAAGCAGGAGCAAGCAGGAGAGAAAGAGACAGAGAGAGAGAGAGGTGCCACGCACTTTTAAATAGCCAGATCTCATGAGAACTCACTATCACTATAAAAGCACCAAGCCATGACAGATCTACTCCCATGATCCAAGCATATCCCACCAGGTCCCACCTTCCGCACTGGTGATTACAACTCAACATGAGAGTTGAGTGGGGACAGATATTCAAACCAAATCAGTTCTCAAGTTCTTTCATATTCTGGCACAGCCCCTTACCCTCTGAGCACTCCTCTGTCCACTCTCCCCTTTTTAACTCTGCTCCAGTCACACTTGCTTCTTTGCCTTCATCAAACACCAGTAACACCACACACTCCGGCCTTTGGACCTTTCCTTTAGCCTTTCTGTCTACCTGAAACACTCTTCCCCAGTAAGTTTGTATGACCAACTCCCTCTTCTCCCTCGAGTCCACTCAAATATCTTCTCTGGAAGGCCTACCCTGACCACCTCATTTAAAATCACAACTTACGTTCTCCCAAGACTTGGAATTCCCCTTCTCTACTCTACTTTTTTTTTTTAGAATGTGTCATCTTCTAATACACCATGTGATTTGCTTACTTATCATAATTATTATTTGATTCTGTTCTTCATCCACTTTAATATGTAAGTTTTACATGGGTCATTTGTTTTATTCCCTGGTATATTGCAAGTAGCTAGAGCAGTGTCTGGCACCTAGTAGGCCCTCAATAAATATTTGTTGAATAAATGTCTAGGAAGCACCTGCTACATCGTGGTGCTGAGCAGTCACTAGCTTTTATTATTTCCCTACTTTGCTGCAGGAAGGGGTTTTTAGACTCAGCCCAGTAAGTGGGCTTGGTGGCTGTGTAGCTGACAGAATTACTCTTGGCCTGACTAAAGGAAGCAGCAGATCTTCAGCAATGCCAACTGTTGTTATGAGGAAATGCAGATCTTTTCATTTTTCAAGCAAAACCAGAAATCCGGTATTTAAGTCCATTCTCTGCTGCTATAACAGAATACCACAGACTGGGTAGTTTACAATGAACAGAAGTTTATTTGGCTCGTGGTTCTGGAGCTGGGAAGTCCAAGAGTGTGGCATCAGCATCTGGCAAAGGTCATCCATCCCATGACAGAAGGGCAGAAGGCAGAAATGAGCTCTAGAGACAGAAAGCACAAATCAAGCCAAATTCATCCTATTTGTCACCATATACACCTGGGATAACTAACCCACTCCCACAGTAACAATTAATCTATTCGTGAGGGCAGAGCCCTCATAACCTAATCATCACTTAAAGGTCGCACTTCTCACTGTAAGAATGGCAGTTAAATTTCAAAATGAGTTTTGGAGGGGACATTCAAACCATAGCACCCAGAAATGTTTATAAGAAATCTGATCTTTAAATATTGGCAAGTACATTTTTCTTCCTATTTTTGAAACACTGTGTAGGCCAAACAAAATACTTATGAACAAGTTACCAGTTTACTTTCTCTGGTTTAAGACATAAAAAGTGTTTGTACATAAAAATAGGCTTTTTCCAACTCTAAGTGATGAACTCAACAATTATAAGGATTGTTCAATTCCTGAGCCTGAAGAGATCTTTGATCTGGAAATAACAAGCTTCAGGGTCCTTAACCCATGCCAGATAAACATTATTTACAATGAACCTACATTCTGGAATGTGTAGGACACTCCACTTCCAAAATTTTGTCCAATTGGCCACATAGGTGCCGTGTTTAGTTTCCGCAACCAAAACAAAGTACCACAAACTGGGTAGCTTAAATAACAGAAATTTGTTGGGTCTCAGTTCTGAAGACCATGGAATGTGAAGTCAGCGTATCAGCAGGATTTGTTCCTTCTGAGGATTCTGAGGAAGAATCTGTTCCATACATCTCTCCTAGCTTCTGGTAGCTTTAGACATTCCTTGTAGACATTCCTTCTGTGTCTTCACATTGTCTTCCCTGTGCATATCTGTCTGTGTTCAAATGTACTCTTTTTATCAGAACTCCAGTCATAGGGGCTCGCCCTAATTACCTCATTTTAACTTGATCACCTCTCTAAAGACCTTATTTCTAAATAAGGTCACTTTCTGTGGTACTAGCGGTTAGAACTTCAACATATCTTATTGGAGGACACAATTCAACCCATAAGAGCCACCAAGATCTGTGTCCAGAAATGTCTATATTTCATCATCCAAACAACTTCTCCTTTTTATCTATGCTCAGATGTAACACGATATTCTAGGTTAAGTAGCTTCCTCCTATGTAATCTACCTAACCTCTGCAGCGTCCCTTTAAAATAGGTTTCATACTGGGCTTCCAGGATTTGCTTTGGGAATAAGGTATCACTGCTTTAAAAAAAAATCTGAAACAGTCTTAACCTAATACAAACTAATTTTATAATGTCAAAGCAAACAATAAAAGCATACGCATATTAAACTGGCTCTTACCTTATGTTTTAGAGCTACTGCTAACACAAAAAGCAGTCTCTTTGAAGAAGCTGAAATGATGAGTTCAAACTTGATAGTATAACCAGAGGCACATTCTCTAGGAATTGATTGATATTATATATACAAATGACTTGGCACACTGCCTTAATAGTCCTTCAATAAATCGCAACAGATATGACTATTGATAATGCATCATTGGGCACTATTTGTGCAAAATCAACTTTTAATCAGGCTTCTTAGATAAAGTAACAGGAAATCAGTTCTGACATTATGTGAAAAGAAATTTATTGAAAGTGTATTGAATAACAGAGAATGGCCAGGGAGGCTGCCAGTTCAGGCTTAGAAAAAAGACAGGAAGGAAAAGACAGGCAAGGCCAGGAGTACAACCACTATTACACCACAAAATCAGTCTAAGACATAAAGATTAGAAATGAGGAAGTTAAATTATATCCATTTGTAGATATCATTGTATATCCCAAAAAAATCAACTGAAAGCTTACTATAAACAAAAGGAATTCAGAAAGGGCAAGGAGGTAAAAATTAACATTCAGAAATCAGTACAGTATTCTTCACATATACAAACAATAACCATTTAGGAGATAGGATGGAAAAAGAGGCCCCACTTAAAATAGCAATCAAAGCAGATAAAAATCCTAGGACTGGATTAGAATATTCAACATCCTGTAGATATCAATTATCTCTTAATTAACTGGTAAATTGAATGAGATTCCAATAAACATATTAACAGAGTTTTTTCCTAGACTTGTATATAAAAAATTAAACAAGCAAGACTATCCAAGAAAACTTTGAAAAGAGAACCAGTGATGTTAAATATAGAAAAATACTATAAAACATCAATAATTTGACATTTGAATAGACAAACCAATGAAACAAATACAAAGTCTAGAAATTGACCCAAATAAATACCTCGTTAGAAATGCAACCTCATATCAGTGATATAAAGATAAATGGTTGCACAAATAGGGAGCCATTTGGAAAAAGATAAAGTTGGATCCATACTTCACATATCACCTTCACTTCACATATCACCTTCAAAGATGTAAATATAAAATACAAATCCATAAAAGTATCAAAAATAAAACAAATGAATTATTGTATGATTTTGGACTCCTACTAAGACTTTAAATGCCAGAGAAAACATGTTTTAAAAACTTGATTATAAGATTTTCCCAGGCCAGACATGGTGGCTCACGCCTGTAATCCTAGAACTTTAGGAGGCTGAGGCAAGAGGATCACTTGAGCTCAGGAGTTTGAGACCAGCCTGGGCAACATAGCAAGACTTCATCTCTACTAAAAACCAAAAAAATTTTCTACATTGCTTATAGAAAACAAAAAACAAAAAAAATTAGCTGGGCACAGTGGCACACACCTATAGTCCCAGCTACTCAGAGGGTAAGGTGAGAGGGTCACTTGAGCCCAGGAAATGAAGGCTGCAGTAAACTATGATTGTACCACTGAAATACAGCTGGGCAATAGAGCAAGACCCTACCTCAAAAAAAAAAAAAAAAAAAAAGGATGTTTGCAAAATTAAAAAAAAATTTTTGCATAGCCAAAACTAAACGAAACAAATAAAGGTAAAGTCAAAAGACAAATGACAAACTTGAAAAAATTGTTTGAAACTCACGTCACCTAAAGAAATAATTGTCTATATTTTTTCCCCAGTGTTTAGTCCTAATGTAAGTTTGGCTTAAAGATTTTTTCCGCATACAGGTAACTGCACCTAACTGAATGTGTAAATGGACTGCAACCGAATCTTATAACAAATAGTGAAGTCTCGGTTAATCGCAGAAGCCATATTTTAATCACTCACAGGTGGCCAACTGTTCAAAAAGTGTTTTTCAAAAGAAAACTTTGAATTGTAACTAATCTGGCTGTTTTTGTATTTTATTTTTGTTGTTCGTATGTCACTTTTTTTTCTATAAAATTTTTTGGACCATGCAGCAGTGCCAGTCTCTCTCAACCTATTTTGGTTTGGGGAGCTGTGAATTGTTTTTTGTTTAATTTAACTTTGTTAAATTTAATCTGTCTAAATTTTGTTCTATTTTTGAAAGTTGGCAAATGAGAATTCCTGATGAAAGCTGTAAGACCTGCTGTGTCTATGTGTCTGTATGTCTATAACTCAATGTGTTACATGTATGTGATAATATTTGGGGAATGAAGCTAGTTTTAAAATAATTGGTAAAATAAAATAAGAATGACTTCAGAATTGTCAATTAAATATAATTCAGACATTTTTGCCTGGATATACTCATCAGACGGGTTTATAATGTCTCTACTACATGTTTTAAAGTCATAAAATGTGGCTTCTTTAATTTTTGATACTTATTGATTTGTCTGTAAGCTTTTGGTTTTGCTTTTGAACCTCTGGATTCTGGTGTCTGGACAGGTAGCTGTGGTGAGGGCTGTGGACATGTTCTTGGCACCTTGACCACCAGCTGTAAGGCAGTCAGCCCCACTATAGCCCCTTCCTACCTGTCCCAGTTTTGCCTCCTGGCTATGTTAGAAGGGATTGGATCCTCCAGGCATTGTCTTCACAGTTGTCTCCTATTCCGTGCCTACCCCTGGTATGTAAGTTCAGGAACCAGATGGGCCCTGCCCTTCATAGCCCTTCTGAGTACCACATGGCTACTTAAGACCCAGGATGTGTCATAGTTTCAGTAATTTAAACTCTTAAAGTCCATATTAAGTAAAGTAATAGATAATCATAAAATGGCTGAATCATTTCTAAGTCAGTTAAAATATTAAACATTAATTATCAAACATAAATTTGTATACTTTATCATCTTATGGTATTTAAAAAGCTAAATATATTTAGAACTGATAAACAAAAATGTGAGAAATCTTTCTAATAATTATACAATGTTTTCATCTATAAATACTGGTATAAAACAGCTCAAACTTACTTCCTAGGTTTTCTCTAGAAATTAGGGTTGCTGACCAGGCGTGCTGGTGCGTGCCTGTAGTCTCAGCTACTTGGGAGGCTGAGGCTGGAGGATCGCTTGAGTCTAGGAGTTCTAGGCTGTAGTGCACTATACCAGTCGAGTGTCTGCACTAGGTTCAGCATCAATATGGTGACCTCCCAGGAGCAGGGGACCACCAGGTTGCCTAAGGAGGCGTGAACTGGCCCAGCCAGGTCAGAAATGGAGCAGGTCAAAACTCCCTTGCTGATCAGTAGTGGAATCATGCCTATGAATAGCCACTGCACTCTAGCCTGGGCAACACAGTGAGACCCCATCTTAAAAAAAAATTAGGGTTACTGGCCGGGTGGCTCACACCTGTAATCCCAGTACTTTAGGAGGCTGAGGCAGGTGGATCATGAGGTCAGAAGTTCAAGACCAGCCTGACCAATATTGTGAAACCCTGTCTCTAATAAAAATACAAAAATTAGCTGGGTGTAGTGGCACGCATCTGTAGTTCTAGATATTCAAGAGGCTGAGGCAGAAGAATCACTTCAACCTAAAAGGCAGAGGTTGCAGTGAGCCGAGATCACACCACTGCACTCCAGCCTGGGCAACAGAGCAAGACTTCGTCTCAAAAAAAAAAAAAGAAAGAAAGAAAGAAATTAGGGATTCTCAAAAGAAGACACACACATGACCAACATCAATAATCATTAGAGAAATCCAAATCAAAACCAAAATGAGATCACATCTCACATCAATCAGAATGGCTACTACAAAGTAAAAAAATAACAGATGCTAATGAGGTTGTGGAAAAAAGAGAGTGCTTATACATTGCTGATGGAAATGTAAATTAGTTCAGCCACTATGAAAAGCAGTTTGGAGATATCTCAAAGAACTTAAAACAGAACTATCATTCAACCCAGCAATCTTATCACTAGGTATATACCCAAAGGAAAATAAATTACCAAAGTGATACATACACACATATGCTCATCACAGTATTGTTTACAATAACAAAGACATGCCCATCAACAGTGGATTGAATAAAGAAAATGTGATACATATACACTATGAAATACTATGCATTCATAAAAAATAATGAAACCATATTCTTTTCAATAACGGATGCAGCTGGAGGCCATTATTCTAAGCAAATTAATGCAGGAACAGAAAACTGAATCCTGCATGTACTCACTTATAAGTAGGAGATAAACATTGAGTACATGTGAATACAAAAAGGGGAACAATAGACACTGAGGCTTACTAGAAAGTGGAGGGTAGGAGACTGGAAAACTACCTACTGGGCACCATGCTCACTACATGGGTGATGAAATTATTTCTACACCAAACCCCAATAACATGCAATTTACCCCGTAACAAAACTGAACATGTACCCTCTAAAATGAGGAAAGTTGGAAGGAAAAGTAAAAGAAATGAAGGTTACTAAGAGTATACTAATTCTGTATACAAAGTGTATAAGGAAGAGCAAGGGCTGGGCATGGTGGCTCATGCCTGTCATCTCAGCACTTTGGGAGGCTTAGGTGGGAGGATTGCTTGAGCCCAAGAATTCAAGACCAGCCTGAGCAACATGGCAAAACCCTGTCTCTACAAAAAATACAAAAATTAGCCCAGGTGTGATGGCGTGTGCCTGTAGTCCCACCTACTCCAGAAGCTGAGGTAGGAGGATTGCTTTAGCCTGGGAGGTTGAAGCTACAGTGAACCATGATCATGCCACTGCCCTCCAGCCTGGGTGACACAGCAAGATTCTGTCTCAATAATAATAATAATAATAATGGAAAAGATAGTGGGCTTTTAGTAAAAAACTTGGTAAAAACATGAAAATGGCCTTGGATGATGGGCACTACAAAAGCCCAGACTTCACCACTGTACAATTCGTCTATGAACCCAAAAACCACTTGTACCCCTAAAGCTATTGAAATAATAAAGAGACATAAAAATGTGTGTTTAATGAGAAAAGGATAATTTCATCTCATTTAGAAGTTACTTAAAGATGATTTCAAATTAAAAAAAATTGAAAGATATTGTTAAAGCTAAATAAATATAAAGTGAAAAAAATTAATTGCAATATGTTATAAAAGGCTTATAAAAGTCTTGTGTAGTCAAAAGATGTCTGAGATCAGATAATTTGGTTTATAAGGTTTTCGTAAAATTAGCTTTTCTATTTATAATATACAAATACAAAAGTAAAATATGGATTTCTCTTTTAAACAAAAATTTTCATGTAGTATTAATAAATAGTAAAATTTTTGTGCATCTTTTAAGTAAATGACAAAAAAAGACAAGAAGAGAAAAAGAGAAATAGTCTGTCTTATGCTGTTTCTTAGATCTGTTGATTGGAAAAGTCTCCTCTCAAAAAACGTTTTTTGCTTTTAAAATCTTTTATCATTTTGACTACATGAATATTATTTTACAGTGACTTGTGATCCTATTTGGATTGTTTTAAAGCTTTGACCTATTTGATGTTTCTCAAAATCAAATTTTGAATTAGAAATTAAGTCTTTTTGACCTCCAACTAACTTTGAGATGCTACAGAGGGCTCTCACAACATCCAAAAAAGAGATAAACAGTCATTTGATATGTTAAATTATGTGAAAAGTATTGTGAAATAAAGAATAATGTTTAACCTTCTTCAAGTCATGTTGTAATAAATATGTTATTAATATATGTTCCAAAAATATATGAGATTCCTAACATTCTGATATGGCTTGATATGTTATCAGTCATAATTACGATTATTATGTTAAATTATTGTAGGCCACAGAAATAAGCAAATTTCCTTGTCAGTTGTGTCTTTACAACCATTTGAAGTCATTTTCACAGTTAGTTAATTACTGAATTCTGAAAGAGTTTCTAAAAACTATTTACAAGCAAATAAAATTCTAGTGTATTGTGTCTTCAAAGCAGTTCATGAAAAAGATAAAAAGGACCCTGACAAACTCACTTAAATAGTTTTCTGCTGACTTTGGAATCAGATCATTTGGACTGGGTAAGAATTTCCAAAAACTCTAAGAAAGAGACCAACTGGTTTAAAAACTGATAACCCAAGCAGGACAAAAATTAGTTGAATACCAAAAAAATACTTTGCCAGATTTTCACACTAAAGCAGCTGGTACTGAAATTGTTTAGAAATGCAATTTGAATGAACTCCATGATCCACATCAAATCACCTATGATAACCCATCTAATAAACAGTGGTAGGCACCTGAACTAGAAAAACAAAATTAGAATTTGAGATGTAAATCCAATGTTAAGCATAGACTCAGAACCTAGATGGCTGCCTAGTTATTCCTGAGTCCCTAAAGCTTTCATTATTAAAAGCTGTACATTGCAGGCTGGGCATGGTGGCACACCTGTAATCCCAGCACTTTGGGAGGCTGAGGCAGGTGGATCATGAGGTTAGGAGTTTGAGACCAGCCTGATCAACATGGTGAAATCCCATCTCTACTAAGAAAAAAACAAAAAACAAACAAAAAAACTGTGCATTCCATGACTCTTCAAGAAAGAAATAAGATTATCCAAATAGAATATATATTGGCAGGTGGGCACGGTGGCTCACGCCTATAATCCCAGCACTTTGGGAGGCTGAGGTGGGTGAATCACGAAGTCAGGAGTTCCAGACCAGCCTGACCAACATGGTGGAACCCCATCTCTACTAAAAATACAAAAATTAGCCGGACATGGTGGCGTGCACCTGTAATCCCAGCTACTCAGGAGGCTGAAGCAGGAGAATCACTTGAACCAGGGAGGCAGAAGTTGCAGTGAGCCCAGACTGCACCACTGTACTCCAGCCTGGTCAACAGAGTGAGACTCTGTCTCTAAAAAATAAAAAATGAAAAGAATATATATTGGCATGGTGACTATTCTAAATTGCTAAAATTGTTTATGACCAATGTTTCCTTTCTCAAATTCATAATCCTGGAAAGACAATCAAAATTTCAGGTATTTTTTTTCTACCTGATGGGCCATTTAAACTGTTATAGCGGAATTTTACTTATCATTTTCAACACATCTTTTCCGGTGATATAAAAGATCTCCCATGCAAGGGGCTGATGTTATAACAATAGATAAAAGGTTATTTTAAAAATGTGTTTCCCTCCTGGGACATTCCTGAAGAAATCTCCAGCAAAAAAGATACTTGTTTCACTGGACAAGTTGTAGAACAGTTAAATAAGGTATTACAGATACAATAACATCAGACAAACTAACTGACTTGACTAGATTTCCTTGGTCAAAGATATTACAGATTAATGACAATCAGATCTACTCCCAGTGAAAACATATGTTGACCTCTTTTACAATAGTCACTAAAAGACCTAGACTTCTAATAGTAAAACTTCAAATATCTTCTGTTTCTAAAGTCTGACATAACTAAAAGGTACAAGTCTTTAATGCTCATGTGGTTTGGATATTTGTACCCTCCAAATCTCATGTTGAAATATGATTCCCAATGTTGGATGTGGGTCCTGGTGAAAGGTGATTGGATCATGGGGGTGGATCTCATGAATGATTTAGCACCATCTCCTTGGTGATAAGTGAGTTCTTGCTTAGTTAGTTCACATGCAATCTGATTGTTTAAAAGTCTGGGACCTCCCTCGCACCTTGTTCTCCCTTGCTCCCTCTGTTGCCTTGTAATACCCTGGCTTCCCACTTTGCCTTCCATGACCTTAAGTTTTCTGAGGTCCTCGGCAGAAGCCAAGTAGATATTGGCATCATGCTTGTACAGCCTGCAGAACTATGAGCCAATTAAACTTCCTTTCTTTAAAAATTACCCAGTCTCAAGTATTCTGTTATAGTAATGCAAATGGATTAATGCAAATGCATTATGCCTAATATGGTTTGGATATTTCCCCCTACCCAGTTCTCATGTTAAAATGTAATTTCCAGTGTTGGAGGTGGGCCTGGTGGAAGGTGTTTGGATCATGGGGGTGGATCCCTCATGAATGGTTTTGCACCACCCCTTTGGCGATATATGAGTTCGTGCAATATCTGGTTGCTTAAAAGTGTGTGACAACACCCCTGCTTGCTCCCACTCTTGCCATGCGATGTGTCTGCTCCGCCTTTGCCTATCACCATGACTGTAAGACTCCTGAGACCCTCACCAGAAGCTGATGCTGGCACCATACCTCCTGTACACCCTGCAGAACCATGAGTCAATAAAACCTCTTTTCTTTATAAATAGTCCAGTTTCAGGTATTCCTTTCCTTTATAGCAACACGAGTACAGCCTAACACAATGCCCAAGTGTATTTTCATCAGGTAAAGAAAGCTTTTCATGCTCCATGGACTGAAGGCAATCTAACCCTTCATGATCTAAAACCCAGACTCACACTACAGCAAAACTTTGGAAGCTTGAAACTTGGGTTTGTAATCTCACAACTCAGAAAGGCCTCTTCCCACTCTGGGAACTATATACCCATTAGACACCTTAAGGCGAAGCTAACCAGAAACAGACAACATCCTAAATCTGGACAGGTTTCCCAAGATGACAGATTAATGGTCAAGGCTTCTCTATCATGAAACTCTTACCTGTCAATTTTTTCCTTGCTCACACTTCTATGAACAATAAAACTAGGCTGGGTGCCCTGGCCCATGTCAGTAATCCCAATACTTTGGGAGGCCAAGGCAGGAGGATTGCTTGAGTCCAGGAGTTGAAGACCAGCCTGGGCAACACAGTGAGACACTGTTTGTGGTCAAATTATGGGTTGATTATCCCATTCCAAATATATAAAAAATAATTTGAGGGACTTGGTGGCATCCACCTATATTCCTACCTACTTAGGAGGCTGAGGCAGGAATATCACTTGAGCTCAGGAGTTTGAGGCTGCAGTGTGCTATAGTCACACCACTGCACTCCAGCCTGGGCAACAGAGCAAAACCCTGTCTCAAAAGAAAAACTCACAAGAAAACCAGAAAATGGGTCTCTTATGTGCACTCATGGAGTATACTTTTACTTGTAGAGGATTTTATAAGCAACCTTATAAACTTATACATGGACAACATTATGCATTGATAAAGGATAAAGGACCAACATAAGCAAAATATTTTAAGATACATTTGTTGCTTTATAATTACTCAAAAATAAAATATTGGTCCACTCCTCTTAGCTTGCATCATAGGTTAAAGAAAACATTGCCAGGAGACCTTTACTCTTTTGGATGGACATCATTTGCTAGGTCTTTTTTTAACATGATTTGGAGTAAATGAGACAGTGATTAAACATGTATCCCTCCTAATAGACTTTATAGCAGATTCTACTACAAAGGCCACGGTTGCACAACAGACTTTTTAAAATTCTCTTACAGCCATGCATAGAATGTCAAATGGGCCCTGTATTAGTCTGTTCTCACACTGCTATGAAGAAATACATGAGACTAGGTAATTTACAAAGGAAAGAGTTTTAATTGACTCACAGTTTCACATGGCTGAGGAGGCCTCAAAGGCATGGCAGAAGGCAAATGAGGAGAAAAATCTCATCTTACAACAGGCAAGAGAGCTTGCGGAGGGGATCTCCCATTTAAACCATCGGCTTTCATAAGACTTATTCACTACCACAAGAACAGTATGGGAGAAACTGCCCCCATGATTCAATTATCTCCACCTGGCCCCACCCTTGACACATGGGGATTATTACCATTCAAGGTGAGATTTGGGTGGGGACACAGCCAAACCATTTCAGTCCACTCTAACTAGAATGACAAAAACTCAAAAAAAGTATGACCGTGAAGGTGCCATAACCTGTGAATGACATGCTGAAGCCAGAAACCCAAAATGATGGTAAAACTGAGAGTGGTACTAAAGTCCTAAAATTTTAGTCTCACCTAAGTGAGATCCTGACTAAAAGGAGAAATTTTTTGACAAAATTATGGGAGTCCATTGTTAAGGACCAAGCTCACTCACTAGGTCCCAACAGATCAGACCAAACCAAAATGAAGTCACTCATACTAAATACAACATAATTAAACTAAAACTTTAAGAAAACAAATAGATCCTAAAATAGATAAGGTTTTGTTTTCTCCTGAAAACAAGAGATTCCAACACAAGGCAGTCCCCTCTGCCATAACCCTTATAAAAAAAGTGGCCATGTGCAGTGGCTTATGCCTGTAATCCTAGCACTTTGGGAGGCCAAGGCAGGTGAATCACCTGAGGTCAGGAGTTTAAGACCAGTCTGGCCAACATGGCAAAACCCTGTCTCTACTAAGAATACAAAAATTAGCCGGCTATAGTGGCAGATGCCTGTAATCCCAGCTACCCAAGGCTAAGGCAGGATATTTGACTTGAATCCAGGAGGTGGAGGTTGCAGTGAGCTGATATTGAGCCACTGCACTCTAGCCGGGATGACAGAGTGTGACTCTTTTCTCAAAAAAAAAAAAAAAAAAAAAAAAGTAACGTGAAGAGGAAGTCCTTGTTCTCATCTTACAAAGCCCACTATTCTACTATCTCTCAGTTGGATTTGAAACCAAATAAGAACATTACAATGGTGACAGAGTGACATCAATGCCTAAAATTTTGGTCAACCTCTCAAAATTGAGAAGTTGACTAAGAGGTGAAGAGGTTGACCAAAAGGTGGGAATTGTTAAATTAAATTTAGCCTAAAGCTGCTTGTAACCAATCCAACTGTTTTTGTGCCTCACTTCTATTTTCTGTACATTGCTTTCCTTTTTCTGTCCATAAATCCTTTCTGGCCATGTGGCAGCACTGGAGTCTCTCTAAACCTATTCTGCTTCAAGGGGCTCCCCAATTCACAAATCATTATTTGCCCAATTGAACTCTGTTGAATTTAATCCATCTAAAGTTACTTCAAACAACAGAAAAATAAATATAATGGATGACCCTTCCACATACTAAAAGCTGTTTAACCTGACTCATAATAAGAGAAATGCAAATTAAAAGCTATTTTATTATCAAAATTCAAAAGTTGACAACATACCTATGGTGAAGCCGTGGAGAAATAGTGCTCATATATTATTGGTGGAGATATAAATTGGCATTAACTTTATAGAAGATGTATTTGTAAGCATTAAGTTTGGCTAGGACTAACAGTAAAACACAAAACAACAAATTAATTTTTCATGTTAAACTTCAAATGTAGTCAGACTAAGCATCAAGTGGCTTGATTCCAGAAAGTCCTCACTCAGACTGCTTCAAAGTACAATTCTAGCTCAAGCCATCATGCCCACATTTCAGTCAGCAAGTAAAAGAAAGGAAAGGAAAAGGAAAATGGAAACCTCCATTTATGGAGGCTTCTTGGAAGTTGTAAGTAGTAAAAATCTCTGCCACAAATATTATTTTGTGAAATTTTTGTTTCAATTTTATATAAATGTGTGTATATATACTCATTGACAGAGCAAAATATATATATATATATATATATTTTTTTTTTTTTTTTTTTTTTTTTGAGACAGAGTCTTTCTCTGTCACCCAGGCTGGAGTGCAATGGCATAATCTCGGCTCACCGCAACCTCTGCCTCCCAGGTTCAAGCAATTCTCCTGCCTCAGCCTCCAGAGTAGCTGGGATTACAAGCACATGCCACCACGCCCGGCTAATTTTTGTATTTTTAGTAGAGACGAGGTTTCACCATGTTGGGCAGGATGGTTTCAAACTCCTGGCATCAGATGATCTGCCTGGCTCAGCCTTTCAATGTTCTGGGATTATAGGCATGAGGCACTGAACCTGGCCACAATATATTCTTACAGTGAATCTCAATTTTTAAAATGTTGAAAACTACTATGCTAAGTGAGGCAGTATAATATAGTACAAGAGTGGCTGGGTGACAGAGTGAGACTCCATCTTTAAAAAAAAAAAAAAATATATATATATATATGGTACAAGAGTACAGAAAGAAAACAGGCATGATTACTGTCTGAACTCCAGATGTGTCTTAGTTCATTGCTGCTATAACAGACTACCATACACTGGATAATTTGTAATGAACAGAGGTTTATTTGGCTCACAGTTCTTGAGGCTGGGAATTCCAAGAGCATGGTGCCAACATGTAGCAAGGGTCATTTCATGGTGGAAAGTAAGATAAGGCATGACACAGAGAAATGGGACAAATGGGACTGAGCTTATCCTTTTTATCAGTAGCATCAAAAAAAAAGTCATAAAGGATGAATTGATAAGTTCGACTATACAAAAATTTTAAAGTTCTATATATCAAAACATTTTAAATCAGTAGGGAAAGATGAAGTAGACAATAAATGCTGTTGGGACAATTAATTAGCCATTTAAAGAGAAAAAAAAAACTGGCATCTGTGAAATTCCCAACATCAAAAGCATGTCACAACATGCAAAAATCCTAAAGAAAAAGATTGACAAATTCAACAGTAACACTCAAGGCCCAGGCAGGAAACAGAAACCATACCAGTTATTTTAGGAAAGAGGATTTAATATAAAGAGTGTTAACTAGGTGCTCAGGGAATAAAAAGGCAGAAAGAGGATACTGAGATATCATAGGGAACATGTAGAAAGTAGCTACTATCCATAGGACTGGGAGTACAAAGGGAAGGAGTAGGGATTATTAAAATTTAGAAGGTTGGAAATGGGGCTCATTGAACTGGAGGTCACACCTCTGAAAGCGTAAAAAGGTGGTGCCCATTGGCTGGCATTTCTGAGGGAGTGCAATGAGGATGTTTCTGCAAGAGTTGGAAAAACCACAAACTGAAACCCACTGCCACTCCAGAACCAAGCACCACTGTGTGAAGATCTTTGCTTAAGTGATGTTGACAGGAACAAAGAAAAGACAAAAAAGATCAAGTCCCGTCTTCCTCCTTTATCCATCCAGTCCCCCTCTCCTGCCTCCCGTTGACAGGACTTAGCAGGGAATCAGCTGGCGAAACAGAAATGTGGTTCGCAGAATCCCCAGACCCACATCACAAAGCAGAGTACAGAAGGGTAGGTTTGAAGCTGAATGATGATAGCTTAATAATCAGCACATCAGCAATATATGAATGAAAAACAACTAAATAAAATAACACAAGCATCAGAAAAAATTACATAATACATGTGTAATTTGAGGGTAGGAAAGACTGTTAAAAAAGGGAGGAAACTAAGAAGACAATGAAGAAAAATATAGACATATTTCACAACACTAAAAAAATTAAAGGTGGTATAGCAAAAAATATCATAAACATAGACAAAAGCCAAAAAAAGAGCTTAGAGGAAATATTAGCAATACATATGAAAAATGCCTAATTAATATATGTAATATATTAGGAGCTCTTATGAATTGTCAAGGAAATGGCAAAAACAATCTGATAGAAAAAGGGCAAAAGTGGCCGGCACGATGGCTCACGCCTGTAATCCCAGAACTTTGGGAGGCCGAGGCAGGTGGATCATGAGGTCAGGAGTTCAAGACCACCCTGGCCAACATGGTGAAACCCCATCTCTACTAAAAAGACAAAAATTGGCTGGGCGGGGGGGACAGGTGCCTGTAATCCCAGCTACTCAGGAGGCTGAGACAGGAGAATCACTTGAACCTGGGAGGTGGAGGTTGCAGTGAGCTGAGATTATGCCATTGCACTCCAGCCTGGGTGACAGAGCGAGATTCTGTCAGAAAGAAAGAAAGGAAGAAAAAAAAAAGAAAGAGAGAGAGGAAGAAAGAAGAAAAAGAAAGAAAGAGGGCAAAAGTTATAAATAACAATTCACAGAAAAATCCAAAGGATCAGTAAACGTTGCAAGGCTGCTGGATCTCGCTGTTTGTCAGGGAAACATAAATTAATATATTAGTGAAATATAACTTCTCACTATGAACACACAAAGCATGGATTGTACATAACACCTACTGGTGGTAGGAATGCAGGAAAAAGTGGGCTCCACTTCACTACTGAAAATGTGAAATAGTGAAGCCATTAGGAAACAAGTCTGAAAATACCTTAAAAAAATTTTTAAATCATATTATTTCAATCTAATACTCCATAGATAAATCCCTGAGAATTTATCCAACAGATATAAAAACATCAGTCCAAAATATATACTTGTAAAATATTCAGTATAAAAATATTTGAGTAGCAAAACATTGTGAAGGAAATAAACATCAATTAGTATGGGAATGGTTGAATAAGCTGTGATTCATTGACTACAATCAAGCCGTTAAAAGGACAGTTTCTTCTATACCAAGTAAATTGAAGAGATTTTTCACAATGTATTTTCAAGTAAGAAAAACAATCTGCAGGGAAGTATATACAATTTAATCACATTATTATGAAATAAATGAAAATGTAAACATCAATATATGTATTTATTTGTATACTATTATATAAACATAGAGGAAAAGTGTGAAAAATAACAGGTCAGAAAGTTATTAGTGACCTGGAAGGACCAGAAGGAAAGAGGAACATGTAAATGGCATAAAGAGATGATTAAAAATCTGGTTAACAGTCTGGGCACAGTGGTTCATGCCTGTAATTCCAGGACTTTGGAGGCCAAGGTGTATGGATCAGTTGAGATCAGGAGTTCAAGACCAGCCTGGCAAACATGGTGAAACCCTGTCTCTTCTAAAAATAAAAAAATTAGCCAGCCATGGTGGTGTTCACCTGTAATCCCAGCTACTTGGAAGGCTGAGGCACAAGAATGGCTTGAACCCAGGAGGTGGAGATTGTAGTGAGCTGGTATTATGCCACTGCACTCCAGCCTGAACAACAGAGTGAGACTCTGTCTCAAAATGAAATAAAATAAAATAAAAATGAATAAATAAAAGTCTGGTTAACAAAATGTAAAATAAAATGATATTTAACACCTTTATGTCAAGTATTGGTTGTTGTTTTTTAAATATTATTAAACAGTTTGAGTCACAAGAATTTGCAAAAGTAGTACAGCAAGTTCCCTTGTACTCTTCATCCAGCTTTTACTAATCTTACAAAACCATAGTAATACAGGATTCTTTGCTCCTTAGTTCAGCTAAATCCAGTTTCTTGTCTCACAACCAGGAAAAATTAGGCACACAGACACGTTGAAGGGTAAGGAGAATGGAATTTTTTAAGTGAAAAGAAAGCTCTCAGAAAAAAGATGGGGTCCTCTAGCAGGCTCCCACTTCACAGATTGAATACCAGGCTGCTACACATGAACTAGGAGGCCAGCCTGCTCCCCTGTATAAGGTATGAATTCCTGGTGACTCCCCACCATTTCCCCAGTGCATGTGGGCCTCCAGTCCATTGTGGGCATGCCCTGGCAAGACCCTGTGCAGGTTCCCTTATCTGTACAAAAATATCTGGCGTAAAATATCTGGGGCAGGTCGGAGATTCTCCAGAGACCCTTTTCTTATCTGCCTAGGCATTTGTCTGCTTCTTGCCTCTAGCAAGAGTATATTGTCAGAATCAGAAAATTGCAGTTGATGCAATACTATTAACTCAGGTGCAGATCTTATTTGGATTTCACAAATTTTTATAACAATAATTTATTTTTATTTCATTTTATTTATTTATTTTTGAGACTGAGTCTCACTGTCTCGCACAGGCTGGAGTGTAGTGGTGCAATCTTGGCTCACTGCAGCCTCCACCTCCTGAGTCTAAGCAATTCTCCTGTCTCAGCCTCCTGAATAGCTGGGACTACACGTGTGTGCCACCACACTTGGCAAATTTTGTATTTTCAGTAGAGACAGGGTTTCACCATGTTGGCCAGGCAGGTCTTGAACTCCTGACCTCAGGTGATCCGCCCACCTTGGCTTCCCAAAGTGCTGGGATTACAGCCATGAGCCACCACACCCAGCCCAAGAATTGATATTTAAATGCATATTTTATTATTTCCCAGAACTTGAGACAATAGTAAACCCATGAGTTCCATTACAAAGTTCTGCAGAAGACTCATCTTGAGTAGTAAACTTCCCAATTTTGTCTTCCGAAAAGCTAAAAAGCAAATAGACCACTTAAGGAAGGAAGCACATCCTTTTACAACTCTTTTTGTAAAAGTCATGTAATCATCGGAGTGTAAATTGCAACCTTCCAGATTCTACACAGACTATTGGGATTTAGAAAGGCGTCCTTGAACCCACAACAAAAGAAAGAAACTGCAACTACTACGTTGATATTCATTTCAGAAGGATGATACTCAAAAGGTTTAACAGCTAGTGTGGCCCAACAACAATCAGCATTGAGGCCAGCTTTAAGCTACCGAAATAGCTGTCCTAGTGCCTCCCGGTTGAATTTCAGTCCTAAGGAAAGTAAGGCACAGAGACATACATATTTATTAATCTGTAAAGTTAGATTCTGATCCAGATCTTAAAACGCCTAAATTTTCAGGCAAAGAAATAGGATAACTGATATGGTTTAGCTCTGTGTCCCCACCCAAATCTCATTTTGAATTGTAATCCCCATGTGTTGGGGGAGGGAAGTGATTGGATCATGAAGGGGTGTTTTCCCCCTTGCTGTTCTCATAACAGTGAGTGAGTTCTCATGAGATCTGGTGATTTTATAAGTGTTTGACAGTTCTTCCTTCACACACTCACACTCTCTCCTGCCCTCTTGTGAAGAAGGTGCCTGCTTCCCCTTCCACCCTGATTGTAAGTTTCCTGAGTCCTCCCCAGCCATGTGGAACTGAAAGTCAATTACATCTCCTTTGTTTATAAATTACCCAGTGTCAGGTAGCATCTTTATAGCAGTGTGAAAATGGACTAATATAATAACCTTTCTTATGATAACCAACAAACGAAAACTTTTAAATTATAAAATGACAATTGCAGAGCCTGGAGCATTATTTCTAAAAGGTGATTCCTCAGAGCAGTATTTTGCTATTAGCATATTACATTTATAGTCTGAAATTTACATTTTAAAAACATTACTTTAACATTTTTAGAAAAATAAGTCACATATACACACATACAATTACTATTAGTTCCTGAAAATGACAGATGAATAATCACGAGACCTACCAAGTAGCTCAATAGTTCTTTATGGTTTTGAAGTTCTACAGATTAATTTTTTATTTTCTCATATGTGAGCAATTGTTTTGTCTCATTTCTCTGTACTCTATAAAATAAAATACCAAACCTTGAATTTTCTCGCTGTGTAGTAGATGCATCCTAATTCAAACCAATTACAGTTAACATAAAACATGGAGCACAAACACATTAAATATGTGGGAATGGTAAGGATTTAGAGACCCAGGAACTCTCATTGATAGAGGGAGTCAACTAGTACATTTTGGGAAGAAACTTTTTAATATTTAGTAAGAAGCTACAAAACTGTTTATCCCTTGGACTTCCACTGCTAGGATTCTATTCTAATTGAATAACCAGATATCTAAATAGATATATGTGTAAGAAATACATAAGAATGTTGACCCCATCAATGTTTACAGAATGAAAATCAGAAACATTATAAATTTCCAGCAGTTAGGAAGTGGGTATATAAAATATGGTACATACTTAAGAAAGAAAATACTACTTTTTTTCTTGAGACTGAGTCTCACCTCTGTTCTCCAGGCTGGAGTAAAGTGGTGTGATCATGGCTCACTGCAGCCTTGACCTCCCTGGCTCAAGTGATCCTCCTACTTCAGCCTCCCAAATAGCTGGTACTTTACAGGTACATGCTACCATATTCCACTAAATTTATTTTTTATTTTTTGTAGAGACATGCCTCACTCTGTTGCCCAGCCTGGTCTTGAACTTCTGGACTCCAGCAATCCTCCCATCTGGGCCTTCCAAAGTCATGGAATTACAGGTGTCAGCCACCATGCCTGGCCTACAATTTTTAAAGACAGTATTTTTAAAGAATATTTAAGGATATGGGGACATCTTCAGTGGAAAAAGTTAATAAGGGCAATTTTCTTTTTGTAGACATATTCTAGCTAATAAATGAAGAGAGAATGATAAAATTAAAACATCACCACTTTGCAGCCCTTAGTAAACCAAATAGATCTGGGCAATGATCATCAGTAGCATCTTAAATCACAAAGAGTCAAGCAGACATTATGAACTTTCTTATTAAAGTACACAATATACTTTTTAAAAAGTATTGCCCCTCACCACCAAAAAATAAAAATCAAAACAGAATCTAATCAAACCTAGATCCAACTACCAGTTTATGGAAATTAAGGGCAGGGGAGCATTACTACACTGTGGCAAAGCAGTCAGTAAAATCTGGATGTAGAAAACTCAACACGACAACCTGATTTCTGTTAAAAAGTCGTTTTGAAGGAATAAAAGAGATTGAGTAGGAAGCAATAGATTAAGAGAATCTTAAGTGATATATCAATGAATTATTAATATAATGTATGGACTTTCCAAGAATCTTCATTCAAACAAAGAACTGTAAATATATATATTTATACAGAAAAAATTATTCATGACACTTTTTTTTTTTGAGACAGAGTCTCACTCTTTGCCCAGGCTGGAGTGCATGGTGCAATCTTGGCTCACTGCAACCTCCACCTCCTGGGTTCAAGCGATTCTCCTGCCTCAGCCTCCTGAGTAGCTGGGACTACAGGTGCATGCCACCACACCCAGCTAATTTTTTGTATTTTTAGTAGAGATGGGGTTTCACCTTGTTAGTCAGGATGGTCTCGATCTCCTGACCTCGTGATCTGCCCACTTCAGCCTCCTAAAGTGCTAGAATTACAGGCATGAGCCACTGAGCCCAGCCTGATTTTCAATATTAGTTATCGTTATTATTATGTTGGAAATAGATGTTGGAAATAGCATTCATTGGAAATGCTCGATGCCATAAAAAAAAATTAGCACTGAGACAAAAGATCTTTCAGCAATGCAATTTTTACTTCCTGGACTGCAGGAAGGGTACTCTCACTAGCCATCTTGCCACAAGAGTACAATGAACAAAGGAAAACACAAATTTATTTGTTATGCATTTAGGATTGTCCTTACTGCTGTGTCTGATCTCTGTTGGCTGAAGCCAGACCTCAGAATTTAAAACCCGATTGGCTAACAACTTAAAACTTTTCTAAACAGGTAAAAGCAATGGAGAGCTGGGACATGCCTGTGAGCATGTCCAGCACAGATGTCTTGGTTAAAGTACAAGGACATCGAATGTACTACATGCCTGTAAGCATGGCATGTTTAACAGCTACCTAGGATAGGGCTTAACAAAGAATTATTAGCACACTTATGATTTATTCTTTAACAAGAAAGGAAACTTTAAAAAGGAACTTTTCTACTCCCCACAATTATCTCTTTCATTTTACTTGTAATTATCACCACTTCCAAATTTAGCTTCTGACAAATTTACATTTTCTCCAATGAACAAACCTACTATAAATTTTCACATACAGTATGAGTGTCCAAGATTCAGATTTTGATATTTTCCTTAGGGATATATGCATTAAAAACTTTTTTTCAAAGACCTAGAAGAGGAAAAAAAAAGAAATTTCTACATAGCAATCGCAAAATAGTTCGATTTTAATATTTCTCATGTATTCGAAACATTTAAATGATTTTCAAAAGCTCCCAAATTGATTTTTTGTGGGTTAAAAATACTTTCCAAGAATTTAAATATTTTATCAATTTTATTTCCATCTAATTTTTAAAGTTACTTTAAACATACAGTTTCCTTTTCAACATTAAAGGTGATTCCATCTGCAAAATAAGTATTTTATAACAGCAGAACAAAATTATTTGTGTTCCCAGGTCAAGACCTATTCACATTTATCCTATTAATTTGATTTTGTAAATTAACAAATGGAAATAGTTTTTCTTTCCTGGGAGAGCAAAGCTCTTTATAAATATTATTATTATTATTTAAGACAGGGTCTTGCTCTGTCACTCAGGCTGGAGGGCAATGGTATGATCACAGCTCACTGTAGCCTCAAACTCCTGGGGTCAACTGATCCTCCCACCTCAGCCTCTTGAGTAGCTGGGACTACAGGAGTATGTTACCATGCCTAGCTAATTAAAAAAATTTTTTTTTGTAGAGACGGGATCTTCCTGCATTTCCCAGCCTGGTCTTGAACTCCTGGGCTCAAGCAATCCTCCCACCTTGGCTTCCCAAAGTATTGAGATTACAAGGTTGAGCCATATCCCTTGATCTCTATGAATATTATTTCACAGTAACTCAATTGATTCTTGAAATAAGCAGCCATTGCTTTGATGATAAGTTGACAGAAAACTGTGCTCAATTATCCAGAGGTCTTTGGAGAAAATATATTAGTAATTTGTGCCATTACCTTGATAACTTCACTGAAGTGCCTGTAAGATCTTACTCCCCAAGGATTTAATGATTAGTGTAGGTATGCTTAGCATAAGCTCCTATTAACCAAGTTCAATAGGATCTGGTGCATAAAGACTGAACATCAGCATTTGGATTTATAATGAAAATATTCCTGTTTGAGAGAACAGAATACCCAAGTCAATACGTCTATTACATATCCTCTCCCTATGGCTACACCTCCATGGGAAGAAAGAAAAATTACAACTACGAGGTTGAATAACGGACATGAAAATTGAGCAAACGGAATAAGTTAAATAACTGAATGATTATCAGTAAGAGAAATGATGCACCCAGTTTCAAAATTAGGTTACATTTGCCACTGGGAAAGCAATTTATAAAGTTTTCCAAGTCTCTTTCCCTGCTCAGTGTTGGATGAGCATACCCAAAATGTTCGTCAGGGATTTTTCTTTTCCTTTGTTTAGGAGACAAATCAATTCCTCTCTGACTGACACTTGTTTATTTAGCTATAAAAATAAATTCAGGCCAAGTGTGGTGGCTCAGGCCTGTAATCCCAGCATTTTGGGAGGCTAAGGTGGGAGGATCACCTGAGGCCAGGAGTTAACGACCAGCTTGGGCAGCATAGCAAGACCTCATCTTTGTAAAAAAAAAAAAAAAAAAAAATAGCTGAGCATCGTGGTATATGCCTGTATTCCTAGCAACCTGGGAAGCTGAGGCAGGAGTATCACTTGAGCCCAGGAGTTTGAGGTTTCAGTGAGCTATGATTGCACCACTGCTCTCCAGCTGGAGTGACAGAATGAGACTCCATCTCTAAAAAATAATGAAGAAACAAACAAATGAATCAATTTAGCTTCAGGCTTACAATCCTAAAGTCTTAAAATCCTGTCTTCAGTTTTACAGTCCTTTCTTTTTAACTGTCATATCCCTACTTGAAACCAGTATATGTTGTTTTTGTACTTTTAAATAAAAAGGAACCTTATTTCCCTTATTTACAATTTGTAATTGGTCCCCCCATCACCACCACCTCTCACACACATGTAAATTCACCCTTATGATCATCTCCATTAATTACACAATTGTACAAAACCAGAATTGGGAATAAAAACATTTCCTTTTGAACACTCAGACAAAACAAATTGATTGATTGTGAGACAGAAGATTTTCTCACAACTGCTAAGGTCTTATAAAAACATCATCTTTCAGGCTAGGCCCAGTGGCTCAAGCCTGTAATCCCAGAACTTTGGGAGGCCGAAGTGGGTGGATCACCTAAGGTCAGGAGTTCAAGACCAGCCTAGCCAACATGATGAAACCCCAACTCTACTAAAAATGCAAAAAATTAGCTGGGGATGGTGGTGGGCGCCTGTAATCCCAGCTACTCAGGAGGCTGAGGCAGGAGAATTGCTTGAACCCAGGAGGTGGAGGTTGAAGTGAGCCAAGATTGTGCCATTGCACTCCAGTCTGGGCAACAAGAGTGAAACTCCATCTCAAAAACAAATAAACAATCTTTCTAATATATGAACTTTAATAGCTTTTTAATTTTACTATCATCAAATCTAAATTTTATATTTTGATTCTTTTTTTAGAGTGGACCTCAGAGAATAGAAAACGCAAATGCTCTCATTTGTCTTCATTGCATATAGGAAAGGACAAAGAAGAGCTTCTAGCAAAATGTATTTTTAAATTCAGTCAATATATAATACACATAATATACTATATACACTATATATACACTATATAGTATATATTTACTAAACTTAAAAAAGATGTAACAATTTATTGTATATTTATATACACTGTATAGTATACATTTACTAAACTTAAAAAGATAATATAACCATGTATTATATATTTATATACAATACAGTATACATATATTTATGTACTATATATTTAGTATATATATACACTAAATGTACTTATACTATATATAGTAAATATATATTTATATGTAATATATAGTGTATATATACTACATATAGTATATATTTACTAAACTTAATAATATACACTATATATTATATATTTATATACTATATATAGCATAAATATATTTATATACCATATATTTAGTATTACAGGTGTACTCCATATACAGTATAAATATATTTGTATATAAAATATATGTACTATATATTTAGTATATAAATATATGCTATATATAGTGTGAACATATAGTAGACATATATTTTATATACAAATATATTTATACTATATATAGTAAATATGTAGATATGTAAAATATATAAATATATAGTGTATAGTAAATATAGATATATAAAATATATAAATATATCGTATATAG